>CAUYLG010060057.1:0-17264 GCA_963573385.1 Cacajao melanocephalus
GTGCTGTCCCCCCCTCCCCCCCGGGCTTTCCCTTCCACCCCGCGCTGCTCCCCCCCACCCCGTGCTGCTCCCCCTCCACCCCGCGCTGCCCCCCTCCAACTCGCGCTGTCCCCACTCCAACCCACGCTGTCCCCCCTCCACCCCTTGCTGCCCCCCCACCCCTCGCTGCCCCCCCTCCACCCCTCGCTGCCCCGTCCACCCGCGCTGTCTCCCCCCTACCCCGCGCTGTCTCCCCCCTCACCCCGCGCTGCCCCTGGGAACAGTGTCGACCAAACGCAGGGATATGCCGGCCGCAGGCCCCTGAGCATCGAGCATCTGCTGCTGCCACCGAGGCTGGCAGGTGGTGAGCAGGCAAGGACGACAGGCTTGGCCCTGACTCACGAGTCCCGAGAGGCCTCTGCTTTCCAGTTTTATGAGGTCGTTGTTTCTTCTGTGACTGGCAAGGGAAAGTGGCATTGATTTGTTTCTAAGTTCACGAGGGCGGGTGCAGCCCCAGGCCATGCCATAGCCAGGGGCAAAAAGAAAGCCCCCCATCCTGTCTGTAGTGAGGCTCTGGGCATTCTGTTCAGCATGGATTTCTCCAGAGCTCTGATGTTTACATGCCGTTTGTCTGGAGGTGCAGTTTTTGATGCCTTGTCTTCCTCACCCGATTGGGCTTTGCATGGAGGTGTTTGGTTTAAAAAAGTGCTTGTCCTTCCAAAGGATGGAGGTCAACCCAGCTCTGTTGTTACCCCCCAGGCTCCACACCTGGAGACCGAAACACCTGCGGAAAGACAGGAGAGGACTTTCCCCGAGGCTGCGGAGGGCTTCCTTCCAGAGGTGGGGCCGCTCCTGGTGCTGCTGGCTTCGGCTCTTCTGCAGCTTACCCCCTACTTGGGGGCTGCGGGTGAGGGATGGTGCTTTGCCCACATGAGCACTGAGTCCCTGGAGGCCACGCAAAGCCCACCTCCGGCCGTGGCGTTTTCCCCTGAAAGGTGGACTGAATCCCTGTGCGGTGTCGGGGAGCACTGCTGTGTGCACCCCACGGCCTGGGAGCCTGGTCCCTGCCTGCGGCCCCTCCTACAGCCTGACTCCCACCCAGGAAGCCGGTCCTGCACCCTCCCCTGTCGACTCGGTCAGGGCTTCACCCAGTGCTTCACCGCCGTGCCAACGTCACATCTCTTGAGAATGAATGCAGATTCCCGAGAGGTGTGTCGGTGTCCTGGGTGCTGGCACAAACACCCACAGGCCGGCTGTCTCAGGCCCCTGGGAATTTACTGTCTCATAGTCCTGGAGGCCAGAAGTCTGAAATCCAGGGGTGGGCAGGGCCTCGCTCCCTCCAAAGGCCCAGGAGGCTCCTTCCCTGTCTCTTCCTACTCCTGGTGGATCCAGCATCCCTCGGCCTGCAGCACATACGATTTCTGCCTCTGTCTTTACACAGTCATCTTGCGTTTGTCTCTTATCTCCTCATCTTACAAGGGCAGCAGCCATTGCATGAGGGCTGGCCTTTACCCAGGATGACCTCATCCAAATTGCAGTGCATCTGCAGAGAGCCTATTCCAAGGAAGTTCATGTTCACAGGTGCTCACGGGAGGGATGGGACATAATTGAACCCATAGCCAGCGGTCAGGCTGCATGGACGGGAAGTCTCCTGCACCCCCTCGGCCCCCTGTGGAAGCTCGTGGCCCCACAGGAGTGGCTTGCCCACCTTTAGACCATGCTGCAGCCTCAGGGAGAGGCCCCCCCCATTCTCCTCCCTCCTCGGTGGGGAAACTGATCCCAGGACCGGCACTTCTCAGAACCAGGGTGCTGTTCCCATGCTCTGTACTCTTTGATTGATTCTGTAAAGACCAGCATAGGATGCCATGGCCTGCCAATCCTGGCCTCCACACGTAGTTCCCAGGAGGGCTGGGAGGAGGCCATGGGAGAAGTGAGGAATAATCATGGCTCTTCAGGTGCCTTCGGGAGGAAGCTTGTTTAGATAGCCAGGACCCGAGCTGGTGAAAACGGCACTGGAGTCGGGAGTCAGAGGTCAGGCCAGGCCCAGCAGCACCAGGTGTACACAGGCACACTGGCCTAGGCACCTGCAGCCACGCCCATGTACATGCACACACATGCACACACACACAAATGAACACCCACATGTATACGTGCAGCACACACCCACATCACAGGCCAGGCCACTCACACACACACACACACACACATGAACACCCACACAGATATGTGCAGCACACACTCACATCACAGGCTGGGCCCATGCACACACACACACACACACACGTATATGTGCAGTACACACCCACATCACAGGCTGAGCCCATGCACACACACACACGTATATGTGTAGCACACACCCACATCACAGGCTGAGCCCATGCACATACACACACACACCCACATATGTGCAGCACACACCCACATCACAGGCTGGGCCCATATGCACAAGCACACACACACACACACACGTATATGTGCAGCACACACCCACATCACAGGCTGAGCCCATGCACACACACACACATGTATATGTGCAGCACACACCCACATCACAGGCTGAGCCCATATGCACAAGCACACACACACACACACACACGTATATGTGCAGCACACACCCACATCACAGGCTGAGCCCATGCACACACACACACGTATATGTGTAGCACACACCCACATCACAGGCTGAGCCCATGCACACACACACACGTATATGTGTAGCACACACCCACATCACAGGCTGGGCCCATGCACACACACAGACACACATGTATATGTGCAGCACACACTCACATCACAGGCTGGGCCCATGCACACACACACACACACACATATGTGTAGCACACACCCACATCACAGGCTGAGCCCATGCACACACACAGACACACATGTATATGTGCAGCACACACCCACATCACAGGCTGGGCCCATGCACACACACACACACACATATATGTGTAGCACACACCCACGTCACAGGCTGAGCCCCTGCACAGAGCGCACACACACACACCAGGCATGTGGCCTTCAGGGTCCGGGTTGCCCAACGGGGTCTTTGTCTCCATGTTGAGGCAGTGTCTGGACTTTCTCTCCCCACTCAAACCTACGGCTGGTGCCATGACCCACTCTGTGTGGCCCCCGTCTCTTTCTTAAAAGAGTGGCCTCCAGGAAGGTGCTAGAGCCGACACCTGGGGAAGCTAACAAGGCCTCATTCACCGGCTGTGCTGGTTTTATGGCGGATGTTTGATTCCCTGGAGACCCAGGCTACTTTGATGTGAACGTTTGCTCCTTCAGAAGTCCACGCTGTTCATCTGCAGCAACCGCTCCTCGCCCGAGCTGAAAGCTGCCTTGCAACTCCACACTCACAGCTCTTCCTAATCGCCTTTTATTGCTTTATAGGTGCCTGCAGCTTGGATAAGCCGGGGCACAGCAGGCCGTTATTGATAAGGACATTTAATACCTAACAAGGGCCAGGTGACATTTCCTCGTGGCTGCTGGTAAGGATGTGGGCTCAGATGTGAACCCAAAGGAGAGAAAGAGACGATTGTAAAGGGAAAAGAAAACAAACCGCCACCTGCCCGGACTCAATTAAAGAACACCTGTGTTGACTTACTCCGTCATGAGAATTCGTTTTCCAACCAATTCGCTGTTTTATTTACCTAGAAAGACCCGTATCTGCAGTTCTCCCTTTCCATCAGAAAACTGCCCGCATCAAAAGGAGATAACTCCTTTTTTCTTTTAACTGAAGAAGGTGGAGAAAGTCACTCTTTCAAGGGAAACTGCCTGAGCTGTGGGTCAGGCTCAGAAATGGGTGCCGCGGGGCAGCTAGGGTGCTTCCGTCCATTTGCTGCAGCCCGAGCCTGGGGAGGGTTCCTCCTCCCTGGAGATAGAAGTGGGGAGTGCGTTTGCTGTCCTTTCTGGCACTGAGGTCACCAGAGCAGAACTGCACTCTGTGGCCAGCGCAGGTCGCGCTGAGGGTCGGGGTGCCCCCCACGTCCGCCTCTGTTCCCCGTGTCCTTCCCCGGTGTCTCCTGGGGCCCTTTCTTTACCTGTGTGATGCAGCTCCCTCGGGGTCTCCACCATCCCACAGGCCCCAGCCCCTTCCACCTGTGAGTGTGCAGAATTTGGTAGCAAATGAATCATTCTCCTTATTTGCATTATGTACCCTTCAAACAAACGTGTACACTAAAGAATGGGAATGACGAGTTCCTTCCATGCATCTAGACTCTCTGTGACGGTAAATTCGGAGAACATTTTGTGGCAGATATGGTTTAAGTAGTTCTTTTCATGCAATTATTGAAGACAAGGAATAGGATATGTGTTGCTTTTTCTGGAAGTAAGAGAGAGAGATAAAGGTGTCAAGCCAAGGTGTCCTCCAGGGAAGGTGAAGGAGCTGGGGTTCCATGCCCAAATCCCAGGGCTCAAGCTGCTGGCTGAGGTGGATGCCACAGTGGGGGAGGCTGCTCCAGGCCTAGGCACCTGTTCAGCCTCTGTGTCCCATACCACGACTTCCAGCAGTCCTGGAGTGGTGGGGATTGACGCTCCAGAGTTGGGGATTCTTGGCTCAACCCAGGGACCCAGACCCTCCCATGGTCCCAGCCTCAGAACTCCAGGAATGACCCGACAGCAGACACATGCTCAGGGGAAAGTCAGCTAACGTCCCCCTAGCAGTGCCCACCATCCCTGCAGGCAGGAGCGCCTCTGCCACTGGCTCCACGTAGCCTCCGGGGGGCGGGCTCAGGTCCAGCCCAGTGGCCATCCACACGGCCAGCAGGTATAGCCCCTCAGAGCCCAGGAAGGACAGAGCCCGCCAAGGCACCTAGATGGCAAGTGGGAAGTAGCACTCTGCTGCCGGCTGAGGGCACCCGCCTTCCTGGCTCCCCTCGCCGAGGCTGGGCTAGAGGAAGCCCTGCTTGCAGCTTCCTGTGGTGGCTGCGGTCAGTTTCTCTTGTTTGAGAGATCTCAGGGCAGATCTCCCTCCCACCCAGGGTGAGAACAGACACCAGGCCCAGCCATGGCCCCTCTGGTTTTGGAAGCTGAGTCCTCCCAGCCGGCTCCTGAAACTTGCAAACTCCACTCCACAGCTGCCCAGGGCAGTGGTCATTGCACTGTGTCCTCTGAAGGCTGGGGTTTTGAAGACGTGGCCTGGGGTGGGGTGCTTGACAGCAGGACCCCGTCCCTCAGCCCCCTCTCTCCCCATCAGCCCTGCTCTTCCCATTTCATTTGTTGAGGTTTCAAAGAATGATGTCTGTGAAAAAGGTTCTGATGTCAAGAAGCCGTGAGCCCCAGTGGCGTAGGGCTCCTGTGCCGGCCTCTATGGATGCCGCAGCCTGGTGCTGCCACCAGAGTCACAGCATCACTGCCTACCCCACACCATTGTGAGGCCAGCCCAGCAACTGTTCTCCTGGGACAGGGAGTGGGCCTTGGATGCACCTCTAGCCTGCTCTCCGTCAAGGTGAGCCCCCTCCAGCCTCCCCTCCATCAAAGTGACCCCCTCCAGCCTGCCCTCCGTCAAGGTGACCCCCTCCAGCCTCCCCTCCATCAAAGTGACCCCCGTCCAGCCTCCCCTCTGTCAAAGTGACCCCCCCAGCCTCCCCTCCGTCAAAGTGACCCGCGTCCAGCCTCCCCTCTGTCAAAGTGACCCCCCAGCCTCCCCTCCATCAAAGTGACCCCCCTACAGCCTCCCCTCCATCAAGGTGACCCCCCTACAGCCTCTCCTCCATCAAAGTGACCCCCGTCCAGCCTCCCCTCTGTCAAAGTGACCCCCAGCCTCCCCTCCGTCAAAGTGACCCCCCCAGCCTGCCCTCCATCAAAGTGACCCCCCTACAGCCTCCCCTCCGTCAAGGTGACCCCCCAGCCTGCCCTCTGTCGAAGTGACCCTCCCTCCAACAGCCACAGGTCCCCGGGGCAGGTCACAGTGCGTGGGTGTGGGGGCAGGTGGCTGGATTTGAATCTTACTTCTGTCACTATTTAGCTTTGGAAACAATCACGGCACAGGATTCAAATGTCTTATCTGTAAGATGAACATAATAGTGACGACTTGGTACAATCGTGCCGATGAAAGAAAGCAGTGTTCTCAGATACCTCTCGGGTGCCTCGAGAGTGACGTGTGAGCCCTGTTGGCCGCCATCAGGCCCGCATCTCCGGTGGGAGCCCATGGCACTGCCCCGTCCTCCGCTCTCCCTGTTAGACCAGTCCCTAAAGGCTCTGCCGTTCCCCTCACGGGGCCTTGGATTCCCCCACCTCTGCAGGCTTATCCTGCCTTCTTGTTTTTTTTAAGAATGAGCTCCTGTGTTCATCCTTAGGCTGATGTGGACAGGGAAATCTGGGATATGGAAACCCGTGGCTCTTTCTTTTCAGCAATATAGTCAACTGTGTCTAAGGAAAATGTAGTAAGATAGAACATTTTTAAAATATGGTCTAAAACAGGCGGGGTTTGGTGGCTCATGCCTATAATTTCAGCACTTCGGGAGGCCAAGTTGGGAAGATTGCTTGAGGCCAGCCTGGGCAACAAAGTGAGATCCCATCTCTAAAAAATGAAACATTAGCTGGGCATGATGGCACACACCTGTCGTCCCAGCTACTTGAAAGGCTGAGGTAGGAGAATCGCTCAAGGCTAGAGTCAGGCATGGTGCTGCCACTGCACTCCAGGCTGGCCGACACAGCAGGGCCCTGTGTGGAAAGAAAAAGAGGGAGGGAGGGAGGGAGGGAGGGAAGGAGGGACCTAAAACAGCAGCCCTGGGTATTGTTTTGAGTCTGAGTGAGAGAAGGTATGAGAGAGCCCAACTATAGACAAGCACTATCAGTGCCAAGGTAAATTCTAGGCTGTTCTGCCCTAGTACTCAGGTCAGGAACTGGAGTTCTTATTTGAAATGGCCCATGGATATTCAGTAATAAGATGCAGCTGCGAGTCTGGTTTTTCTAGCTTAAAAGCCAGGACAGCCGTGTTCAATTTTGAATTATCTTTTAAAATTGTGAAAGAAGAATTGTTCCGGGGCCATGTGATACAGACAAGAAGCAGGTGCGGCCGGCCCCCCTTCTCACGCAGCCTTTCCTCTCGGCTTTTCAGGCATGGCTGGTCCCCTCTGCTGCTCGGCACTGCTCTTAATGAGGAAACTCAATATGAGAATTAATTACCCCACATTTTAATAGCCCCATAGAATCAAGGGTTATGCACCAGATCTAGACTCTTGGCTCATCTGTCTGTAGAAGCAGGTCAATAGAATGGAATTTTGGGGGGCGTGTGTGTGTGTTTTCCCCTAACTCTACCCCTACTCCTACTCCTAGCCCTAGGAAAATTTTTTTTAAATGGTTTTCCTTTAAAAAACCTATCTCCATATGTCTGTTTGTAAATATCTTAAATTTATGAACATAATGGTGTCCACATATTTGATAAGTTAGAATATCTAAGCTAATATATCTTTTTTCCAGGGCCTCATAAAATCTGACATTTACAATGTTTCTGTAGTTACAATTTAAAAGCCTGAAACCACTGAGAGGGCCCTGTCACAGATGCACATGGCTAAATGCATTTTTAAAGTACAGGCATCTCTTGGGGGCTTTTTGTTTGGTTTCATTTTGGTTTCAGTTTTGCATTTTCATACCACAAGATGCTAAGTAATCTGTTGATTTAAAATAAAGTAAGTATTTAATTTTCAAAGAGGGCTCTGAGAAGGCTGGCATCGTGAAGCAGCCAGGATGAAGGACTGAATGAAGGGCTGAGACCCTCATGGCCCGCCTCTTCCTGGACCCTCTTCCCGGACCTTCGTCCCGGACCCTCTTCCCGGACCTTCTTCCTGGAGGGCCCCACCTGGGGACAGTGGAGAATTGGGGGGCAGATTCCAGGATGAGTGACATGGGCAGCCTTTCTTGCATTCCCTTCAAGGCAGCTGCTGGAACCTGTGTCCCGGTGACGTGTGTGGCGTGGCAGGAAGGCCACTTTCAGGACTGGCTCGTCCCTGTGGCAACACAGGTCATCATCACTCTAATTTTTCTTGTGGATATTTTCTGTTCTTCTTGAAATCTGAGTTTTCAAATCTGATGTTTATATTTCCACTCTTCCCAGCCTGGAATTCACCACCCTGATGACCTCTAGGTGAGGTCACCTCTCCCTGACTTCTGATATCCACACCGCCTTGGCCTTCGCTTAGCAAAACCTGTTAGTTCAGAACTCTGCGCTCTGGGAGCCTCAGTGTCTCTGCGGTTCTCGCCCCTGAGAATTCCTTATCCATGGTCCACACCCTCCTCCAGACCACACAGCAGGAAAGGCTGACATTGATAGAATGGGTCTCCAAGCAGCCCTGGCCTCAGAGGTGGGGTTGGTCCTGAGAGGCAGATCCGATGCAGGCCATGCGGCCGCGTGCTCCTTACAGATGGAGCCGTGTGGGCGATCTCCTCCCAGCTGTGCAGTTTGACGGATAGATCTTTCCGATTTCCTCTTCTACTTGAATTAAACACCTACTCGTATTCAACTGGCCAGAGCTGCCAATTCCCAATGACACGCGGTGTGTCCAGCAATCTCCCCCACACTCTTCCTGTTCCAGTTCTGATATAGGACGGCCAGGCCCCCGGGACCTCTGTTTCTTCCTGGCTGGAGGAAGAGACAGTCCCTCTGGCCTCCCCAGAATTGTCAGCAGTCCTCGGGTGTGTGTAGTTTAATGCGAGTTTATTTCCAAACTGTTCTTCCCTGGCAACCTAGGAAATCTGCTCAGAACTGGACACACTCCTGAGGCTCCTCCGCCATTCCACCCCCAGTGCTGCCGGCTGCCTTTGGACCCGTTCTCCTGCTCACCCCCAGTTTCTCCTTCTCCACAGACTGTGCAGACTGCTCCATGCCCTGGATACAGCAGGTGCCCCTCAGAGGAAGCTGAGTCCACCCCAACGGTAAGGGATACACCTTCACTAGTCAAAAATAAGGCTTCCTGCAGAGTTTCTGGGGAAGGATTTTTGCTCTAAAAGAGACATACAGACAGATTTCTGCTCTCCACTGGATTTTGTCTATGTAGACAATGCTGCATTCTTGATCCTAGCCTGAGGATGGCCCCAGACAAGGCGGGGCAAAGCTGAGTGACCGGCAGGAGGCAAAGTCCAAGTCCCATGCAGCCCAGGTCTCATGCAGTCCGGGTCCCACATGGTTCAAGTCCCACGCAGCCCGGGTCTCACATGGCCAGAGTCCCACGCAGCCGGAGTACCATGAAGCCTGAGTTCCACACAGCCCCAGTCCCATGCAGCCCGGGTCCTACAGGGCCAGAGTCCCATGCAGCCTAAGTCCCACGTGGCCCAGGCCCCACGCAGCCTTGCTGGGTGATGCAGTCATGGGGTTGTGATTTTCTCACTGCAGCTGTGAAAACCACATACACTTGGTGGCTCAAGACAACAGATTTACCATCTTGTAGTTCTGTGGGTCAGAAATCAGTCCCACTGGGCCCAAGTCAAAGTGTCCACAGGGCTGGCCCCTATTGGAGGCTCCGGGAGAAACCCATCCTCCCTGTTCTGGCTTCTGAGGCCACTGTGGTTCTCAACTCCTGGCACCGCCATCTTCAGAGGGTGTCGCTTCAACCCCTGCCCCTGACACCACAGCCCCTCCCCTCTCCTGTGGTCAGTGGCCCTCTGCCTGCCTTTTCCAGGGCACCTGTGATTAACTCAGAGAAATTTCGGCCCGCCCAGATTAACTAGGGTCATCTTCCCTCTCAGGGCCCTTCCCTCAGTGACATCTGCAAAGTTCCTTTTGCCATGCAAGGCCACATCCCCAGGTTCCAGGGATTAGGGCGTGGTGCCGTGGGCATCACGATTCCGCCTTCCACACCAGGGAAGCCGTGTCCTTCAGGTTTAAGTTGAAGGTACAAGCGTTCCAACAGGTACGAACCTTGCATGTTCATTTCTTCATAACTAAGGAAGAACTTCCAGTGGCCTCTCACCTAAGCCACGCTAAAACGGTGAATTGATCAGGCCTGCAGAGCGCGGCCACTGCTGCCATCAGCACCCTCCCCACCCTGCAGCTCCAGAATCCTAGTTTAGAAAATTACCGACTCCCAAGGTGCCAGGCTGTGGGCCTCTGCACCACAGTGAGTGACATTCATGCAAAGAAAATACGAGAGCCAAATGCGGGAGCCATGAGTCACCTGCTGTGGTCACATTTCTACCAGACACCCGCCCACCACGCCCGCTGGCAGGGCCGCTGGACTTCAGGAGAGTGTGAGAACGACCTTGCAAGCTGGTGCCCAAGACTTTCCATTGGGAGCCTCACGGTGTTCGGCGGGCACCGTCCAGAGCGGCCCTGCGGCCTGCCAGCACAGAGACAGGTTTTCTGCACAGGACGGTCATAGGTCCTTAGCTTCTCCTGCTTATTATTTTCAATCTGGAGAGAAATAAAAAATGATGGCTAGTGCAGGTTTGGACGGAGAGCAGGTGTGGCATGGGTCTATTTGAAATCCCCCCACCTGTGGCTTTCTGTCTGACACCCCTGGCTGCCTGCACTGGCCTGTGTTGTTCAGGACACCTGGTGCTTTGCTGGGTAACATCAGCAAGGGTCCTCCTAGACCGTCAGGAGTGCCCTATGCAGCTGTCACTCAAACTCAAGGCTGTGGCAAATTAGTAGAAACCAGGATCATGAGGGTCCTGCTAGCTTTAGGGGAGAGAGGCAGGAATGACTGTGTGCTGGGCACGTGCTAGAGCCGCAGAATCCTCTCACGCACGCACTGCTTATCATTCCACATAATTTAACATTTAAAATCCTGGTGAGTCGGCATTAGTGTCCTAATTTTACACACACAGAGACAGAATTTCACAGAGGCTAACTCGCTTGTTTAATATCACAGAGTCCTGTGCTGGGATTCAAAGCTGGGGCTGCCTGGGTCACCTGACGGCGGCCGGTTCTTCAGGAACTTACCCTACAGTGAGTTAGCTTTGCTTCCGAAAACGCTACTGGAAGGTCACCATCAGTGGAGTATTTTATGGATGCCCCCCACTGTGGGTAACACCCTCATGGGCACTGAGGAAAGAGAACTGTCCAGACCCCAGGCACGATTAGTGCCTGAAGAATATCTTAGTTTATAGTGTTATTACTCAGCTATTTCCTTTGTATAATCCTTTGTATATAATCATATATTCGTTTATAGAATTAGTGCCTGAAGTATATCTTACTGCTTACATATATCTAGCTTATATAATCATACTTAATACTTATATCTAGCATACTTAGTTCTACATAATCTTTCTATATAATCATATAGGTATTGTAGTCAGAGCTGTACTGACACATTTAGTGCTGATTTATATAATCCTGCTATATAACCGTATAGTAGTTTGTAGTAGGAGGAATGCCTAGAGCAGTCACAGAACAGAAGCAGCACATGGGAAAACAGCCAGACCAGGACGAGAACCAAAGACCCAGGCGGTGGCGTCCCTGTCTGAAAGCGCATACGCTGTATGGCAGGCTTGGAGCAAGTGCCTCTCCTCCTGATAAAGGAGTTGTAGTACCTTACATCCAGTTCCTGTGGAAAGTCGGCCTCAGGCCTGAGATCCTGGAAATAACCGAGGGAGAAGAACCCCTCTGGTGTGACCAGTCATGGCGGCTATACACCCTGTGAGTCTTTTCTTGCTTCTGTGCTAGCTCAAACCATCCTCCCATAAATATCTTAAGAGCACAAGTCTGTCAGCTCCCACTGCATTGGCTTACAGTATCCTTCTATTAAAAATCCTTTGAAGTCTCCAGCCCCCAGAGACTAAGAAGTGTTGCACATGACACCTGTTGCACAAAGCCCACCTCCTTGCCTTGGTGAGCTAATGGGGGTGGACCCCTTTTCTACGCACGGCATGACCCCCTACTGAGCACGGCCCCCTACTGAGCACTGCCCACCTCTCTGCCCAGGTGGCATAATGGGGTGGCCCCCTCGCTTGTGACTCACGTGATTATGTGTGCCCTATCACTAAGCCTATAGATGATGGCCTCACTCACGACCTTTTCCCCTGCTTGTACCTAATAAATACAGATGCTTCTGCACGTTCGGGGCCTCGCCGATCTCCGCTCATAGGTGGTGTGGTCCCCCAAGTCTAGATGCTCTTCCCCAGTTCTTCAGTGTCCTGTCTCTTTACTTCTTGGATCCTGCACCTTAGCACAACATAAGGGACACCCCATGATGTTGTGGGACCAACAGACCTACATAATTTCATCTCTATAATTGAATCTTAGGTTTTTCATAGAAGAAGCATTGCTTTCTTGCAGTAAGAGCAATATTTTAGGAAACATTTTCTCATCCCCAAAATGTAGCTAATTAGCAGTTCAAAAGTCATTATGGGCTGGGCTCAGTGGCTCACACCTGTAAATCCAGCACTTTGGGAGGCCAACCAAAAAGAAACAGGTATAATTAATTTCAAAATATTTCATTAAACTCAGCATATCAAAAATATGGTCATTGAAACTTAGGATAAATATTTTTTAAAATTGAGATAGTTTAGCTTTTTTTTTGCTGCAAAGTCTGAAACCTGTTATTCATACCACACTGACAGCTAGGGCAGGTGAGGTCCTGTGGGTTTGGGCTGTGTCTGGGGCTGAAAGGACCCGGCCTGACATCTCGGTCCTTGTTCCAGGAACTCTGTGGCCAAGACAGTCTGATGACAAGTTAGTGCCCACAGAGGCTGCCTAAGCCTTTGTGTACACTCTGTGTGATCATGATCTAGAATTTTCTACAAAGGCTTGATGGGAAATGAGAATATTCTTCTGGAACGATTCCTAATTTTTATAATGTACCTTCATAATTTAATGAGTAAATTCTGTATATGGTACGTTGGTAGGATTCTCTGTAGCAGTGCTTTAGGACATGAAAGCTATAGGGACTTAACATACAGTTATGTATTGCTTAGTGATGGGGTATAAGTTTGTCATTATGTGAACATCTTAGAGTATATGTACTTAGCTGATACAGCCCGTGACACACCTATGCTTTGTTGTATAGCTTATTACTCCTAAGCTACAAACCTATATGGTGTGTAATTGTACTGAATCCTGTAGGCACCTGTATGTAACACGATGATAAGGATTTGTGTATCTAAACATATCTCAACATAGAAAAGGCACAGTAGAAATATGTTCATATGGGACTGCCCTCGTACGTGCAGGCCTTCACTGACTGAATGTCGTATAATGTCGCACGTGACTGTGTTTAAATATTTGACCAAATGCAGTTTTCCAGGATAAGCCTGGAATCCAATTTCAATTGCTAACTATATTTCAAGGCAGGGGTGGCAAACAGGTGGTGCTCTGTGTGCCAGTTCCACTTGGTGGTGGCCCCTGCACTCCCACGCTTAGAAGGATTCAGGAACTGGAAAGGGCGCCGGGAGCAGTTAGTGTGTGTGCTAAGGGGAGGGGAAGGCAGGGGCTAGGAACCATTCATTTGCTGTCCATGTTAACACATTTGTTGCATAAAGTAATAGATAAAAAAGCACTTCCCTTTAAGAGTGTCTTAATTTTTACTGTGAAATATGATGTCTGAAAGGAACAAGAAAGGAAAATGACAATTTTTACTATGAAATATTATATCTGAAAAAAACAAGAAAGCAAAATGGACCTTCATTATACAGCTAACTTTTTAAAATTTAAATTTTAGTGTGCTCCTAAAATTGGGGATAAAACCATCCATCAATTACTACCAGGTAAGTCTTGCTTTTGCTTCTTCTCTTGTGTGTCTCCCAGGGACCTCCAGCAGGCCCATTTCAGCCCGTGAGCCAGCTGGGCTGCAAAGTGACCCAATGCAAACCCCACTCCTACTTTACTTTTATAATTAAACAGATTTTATTTGCATTTTATTTTCCGTGCATGTTGAGTAGGAGCTGAAGGCTTCCCAGACCAGTGATTTTGAAGCACAGATTCACGGCCCCTTTTGTGAGAAGCGTGTGCTCCAGGATCTGGCAGGGCAGTTGAAATCTGCAGTTCAAAGAGTCACATTCACTTTTATAACATAGTCTTATGTTTGTTTGTGGTTTGTTTTCATGATAAAATTGTGATTTGTTTTATGATAAAACTTTAGACATTTAAGCATGACAAGATGTTATTAGCTGGTAAGCATATACAAATGTTGTTTTTGGCCAGGCGTAGTGACTCATGCCTGTAAATCCCAGGACCCTAGGAGGCTGAGGCTGGAGGATTGCTTGAGGCTAGAAGTTTGAGAACAGCCTGGGAAACAGAGTGAAATCTCTACAAAGAAGTAAAAGCAGCTGAGCGTGGTAGTATGCGTCTGTGGTCTCAGTTATTCAGGAGGCTGAGGTCAGAGGATTGCTTGAGCCCAGGAACTTGAGGCTGCAGTAAGCTATGGTCGCCCCACTGCACTCCAGCCTGGGTGACAGCCAGATTGCCAGATTACATCTCTTAGAAAAAGAAAAGAAAAAGTAGTTGTTTTCAACTCTTGGTTGCCAGTTTTGGAAACAAGGTTGTATTCCTTTCTTACCTGGGGATGCTCGTGCTGCCACGGTGTAGCTGCAGCGGAGGCTGATGCGACACCCACAAAGCCCGGGGCATTTGCTGTCTGGACCTTTAGGGAAAATGTTTGCAGACCCTCGCCTTACAGAAATGTGTCAGATTATTCGAGATCATTTTCATATTTATCACAGGTTGTGGATTTAGAAAAAGGTTGAAAGTCACTAACTTCAGCAGGTGTGGGTGACGGCTGGATGTTGAACAATTATTTTGGTTATCTTGACAGTTTGTGACATAAATCAGCAGCAGCGTCTGCTCTCAGTGATGTCTGCTGGCCTGTGCAGCTGTTTTGCCGGGGTGGGGCGAGCGGTGGACTTGAGGAAGGAGTCTGTCAGCCCTTTCCAGAACCATCCCCCTCACAACCCCAGGAAGCCGTGAGATGAGCGCTTGCAGGGCTCTCACCGTCCTCGCCTGGACTCCTGTGCGGATAGACAGGGGGTATGCTTGCCGAGTTTGCCCTGATCTTGGTGTTCGGGGAGCTGATTGCAGTGGTGGTCAGAGCCACAGCGACCACCTGTTTGCTGGGCTGCTTCCGTGTGCTAATGGCGGTTGGTTAGGTGGATACTCAGGGTGGTGTCCTTTGAAAGGAGTTTGATTGATTGTCAGGAGAGATTTTCTGCTTTTGCATGCAGCATCCAGCCACTTGTCCACTCATCTGTTTTATGGGAAAACTGGGGCTTCGGGAGCGCCCAGGAGAGCTGCCGTCCCAGACATCTCCTGGGAAATACGTTGCTGAGATGGAGACCTGCAGCCTGACCAGGCCCTGGCGGGGTTGGCTCAGTAGAGCGGAGCTGGGGCAGGGAGATGGGGGAGGAGTTGCCTTTTGAAGGGGCTCAGGGGCAGAGCAGGAGGGCTGGGAAGGGGCCGGGTACGAGCCGTAGGCATGAGGACCTCATCCTCCAGCAGCGCTGAGCTCTCAGCAGGCTGGGGTCTTTGCCTGTTGCTGTGGTTGCCTGGTGCTGGGGAAAGAGAGGGACAGAGCCCCTCCAAGCAGGCCACATGGTGGAGGAATCTGGGCCTATGGCCATGCGGCTGGAGAGGAAGGGGCAGTGTGGGGAGCTTGGACTTGGCCGTTTGGGACAAGGTTATGGGAGAGACAGGTCCTGCCTGGAGCCTCCATAGGAGTGACATTTGCTGGTGTCAGCAACTTGGCAAGAGGAGGGTGATCAGACCCTGTTGGGACAGCTCTCTGCGAAGTCCAGGAAGAGAGGTGTGGATGGGAGGGAATCCATGGGTGGAAAAGAAGGCTTCCAATGGAAGGCAGTGAAAACTTACTGTGAGGGAAAGAAGAGAAGGAGGCCGCGGAGCTGGGGCAGGAATGGCAGCTGGCAGCAGGGCATCAGGGGAACAGGCACTCAGGAGGCCCACGGGAGAGCTTCCTGGAAGCAGCGGACGATCTGGGCAGGCAGGCAAGGGGCAAAAGGCTCCTGCTGGAGCAACCCCAGCTCAGTGCCCTCAAAGCTAGAGCAAGAGGCTGAGAGGATGCAAGTATCCTCCTAGGTTTCTCAGAGGCTGGAGGCAGAAGCAGCAGGGGAGCCCTCCCTCAGCAGAGTGGGGAGAAGCCCTCGTCCGTGAGGAGGTTGCAGCACAGAGGTCTAGGTTTGCAGTTCAGGACCAGTAGGTGAGGGGTCCCAGGGTCTGTCTTCTGTGAAGGAGAATGTGTTCACCAGGGGGAGGAGGCCAGGAGAGAGAGAGGCTTGAGAGTGAGGGTGAGAAAGCTTTGCGGGCCATGAAAGGCGGCGTAGGAGTCGGTGGTTGAGGGTGGCTGTGGCAGGTGGTGTTTCAGGTGAGACAGCCCAGGAAGGAGTGGGTGGGGCCCAGAGAGACCCTGGGAGGAGGCGAGCTCTGCCCTCCAGAGAAACAGGAGCAGAGAGAAAACAGCCGCGTGAGCAGCCTGTGGTCTGGGATGATGCCCAGGCTGCCGGCATCCCCTGCTTCGCTGGTGGGGGGTGGGGGGCTTCATTCTCACACCCACGCTGGCTGTGTCCCTGCCAGCCAGGGGAGAGCAGGACACTGTGACTGCTGCACTCTCAGGTCTTTTCCGTTGAAGTTTAATTTCTAATGCACTTTTATTTAATATCAGGTTGCAGATTTTAAAGATGCCCTTGCCAGAGTATATGGAGTGATACCCAAAATCCACTGCCTTCCGCCAAGCCAGGTTAGACAGTTACGTTTTGTCTTCCTTTTTTTCTCAAGAAGACAAGTTCTCCTTTCCTGACTGCCTTGTCTTCACCATGCAGTTCCCAGGGGCAGACTTGTATTTGTACATTTATGTCGGTATATATAACCTGTGCATCTCTGTGCATGTGCTGTTTGTGGGGATGTGTGTGTGTACCTGGGCCTGTGCATCTGTGTGCATGTGCAATGCATGTGGGCATGTATGTACATAACCTGTGCATCTGTGTGCATGTGCAGTGTGTGTGGGTGTGTGTGTGTACATGGGCCTGTGCATCTGTGTGCATGTGCAGTGCGTGTGGGCGTGTGTGTGTACATGGCCTGTGCATGTGTGTGCCTGTGCAGTGCGTGTGGGCCTGTGTGTGTGTACATGGCCTGTGCATCTGTGTGCATGTGCAGTGTGTGGGCATGTGGGTGTGTATGTGGCCTGTGCATCTGTGTACATGTGCAGTGCGTGTGGGCGTGTGTATGTGGCCTGTGCGTCTGTGTGCATGTGCAGTGCATGTGGGCGTGTGTGTGTACATGGCCTGTGCATGTGTGTGCCTGTGCAGTGCGTGTGGGCGTGTGTGTGTATGTACATGGCCTGTGCATCTGTGTACATGTGCAGTGTGTGTGTGTGTGTGTGTGTACATGGGCTTGTGCA
>CAUYLG010060058.1:0-71819 GCA_963573385.1 Cacajao melanocephalus
GAGGGGCGAGGGGAGGGGGAGGGGAGGGGCGAGGGGAGAGGGGGAGGGGCGAGGAGAGGGAAGGAGCGAGGAGACAGGGGCGGGGCGACACTAGGGAAGGGCGAGGCGAGGGAGGGGAGGGGCGAGGGGGGCCAGGAGGGGCAAAAAGAGGGAGGGGCGGGGCGAGACGAGGGAGGGGCGGGGCGAGGAGAGCGAGGGGAGGGGCGAGGAGAGCGAGGGGAGGGGCGAGGAGAGCGAGGGGAGGGGCGAGGAGAGCGAGGGGGGCGAGGAAAGCGAGGGGAGGGGCGAGGAGAGGGAGGGGAGGGGCGAGGAGATGGAGGGGCGGGGCGAGGAGAGGGAGGGGAGGGGCGAGGAGAGGGAGGGGAAGGGCGAGGAGAGGAAGAGGAGGGGCGAGGTGAGGGCTGGGGCGTCAGGTAGAGGGTGCAGGCGGTGTGATCGCCAAGCACAGGCAGACTCGACCAGCACCCCAGAGGCACGGACTGGGCAGCGCCCCCAACTCTGGCTGAGGCCAAAATGAGGGTCCAGATCCGCTGTTCTGCGAGGAGCCGGCCCCTCGGGTTCACACGCAGGGTCTGTCTTCCTGCCGCGGACTTGGAGCCGGCGGGGCTGGCTGGAGGACCGGACAAGAGCCCGGAAGGAAATGGAGCCCCACGTCCCGGCCGTGGGAAGAGCGCTGACCAGGATGCGGGCACCTGGCGCTCCTCAGCCTTGTGGCTTGGGGCCGGTCCCTTGGGCGCTCGGAAACCTGGGCGATGGGAGGGGAAACGATTCCTGCCCACTGGGAAATCCTTTACAACTGCAGGACGCGCGTTTCCTCGGAAAGATCTGAACCCCCTCCCGGTCCCGTGCTTCTTTCTCGTCCCGGGTTCCCTAAAGCTGGGGATTGGGTAGGTCTCAAGGTCTGGAAAGACGCCAGCCAGCGGGGAGCTACCTGGAGACTGGGCCAAAGTGTAAATGTTCCCCAGTTCCCACCTCTCCCCTCCCCGCTTTGGCCCATGGGATTTCACCACTCACCCCCCCCCCTCCTAAAAGGAGCCCAAGCAGCTACTGAAGATGAGAGAGAGATGGTGACCAGACTGGGGCCGGTGGCCTCTTAAGGAAAGGGCCTCCGCCAGAGGGAGGGGCCAGGGCTGGAAAAATCCCAGCAGGACCCAAATCCCCTGAGGCAGATAAGGGAGCAGGCGGACGTGCAGACTTGCACCTGGGCCTCTAGGGGAAGGGGGAGGCTGGAGCCAGAGCCGCTGGAAGGAAGTGGCTGTTAACTGGGAGGCGTAAAGCAGTCTGTGCACCCCCTTCCCTTTGCTCCTTTCTGGAACCGGTCCCCAAACACCCACTGCGGGAGCCTTCATCCGAGAGCCACAAACCAGCAGATTTTAAAATTTTATAAAATGGGGAAACTGAGGCCCACAGCCAAGCTCTGCGCAAGTCGGCGCAATGAGAGCCAAGTGCAGGAATTGCTGGCCATGTCTCAGCACCGTCCTGCTCTAGCCCAGGCCGTTCCCTCTTATCTATTGGTCCTCTGGGCTGCCGCCTCCCAGCCCTGTCCTCCTACAGTCCCCACTCTGCTTCCCCATAGGCAGACGGAACCAGAGTGCTGGGTCTCCAGCAACTGCCTCAAGCAAGGCTGGCGAGATGTGTGGCATCACACCCTTGGCCGTGCCACAGCCCTGCCAGCCCTCCCTGGGTAGGAGGAAGCCCAGACTCCCTCCAAAGTAAAAGGGTGGGGAGGGAGCCTTTGCCAGAATGCGCCCTGAATTTGGAGAATGTGGGGCGGGATTCCAAACAGTCTCCGTGGTGACTCTGGGGCAGGAATGCATCTGGAAACAGGAAGCCCAGCCAGCAGGAATGCAATGTCTCAGCACAACGCTTTGTGTGTGACTCAAAAGAACTCACACACACACCCCAACATACACTACCCTCCAGGCCATGGCGCGCCCCCTCACCCTCCCACTCCCACATGCAGATGTGTCCTGGCTGGGACCAGCTCAGAGCAGCCTGAGCCCTGGCAGTGGGAAGGGATGCGGGGGAGGGATCTGATGGATCTGACCCAACACTCGTAGTGGGGGGCAGCCATAGCCCCAAGCCTAGAGCCAGGCCAGGCCTCTCTGCGCTTGAAGGAATGAGAGGGGCAGCACAGCCAGTCCCTCCACGCGCTCCTGACAAGGGAAGCCACCGCCATGAGTTCCTGAGACAGACAGTGGCCCGAGCAGAGTCAGCCCTCAGGCAGAGGCCAGCAGTGCCCAGCAGCCTCTGCACTTCCCATGGGGAAGTCCTGGCTTCAGGAAGTGGGTTTCCTGCAAGCTCAGCTGGAGCTAGTCCTTGTGGAAGGAAGCACAAAGTTAAGAGCCTAGAGAGGGCTGGGAAGGGCTCTCAGGTGACCTCCAGTTATGACCAGAGGTGGCCAGAGCTGTGCCTGGAAGGCTGCCTCTGATGACAGAGGGATAAACTCTGCCCCCCACAAGCCAGAAACCCAGGAGGCAGGCTGTAGATCCATTTCTTACTAGCTAGGAGTCACTGGATCAGTTACTGAACCTCTCAGTCCTCAGTTTCCTCATCTGCAGAAAGGAGACAGTACCTATCTCAGGGTTGTGAGAATTAAGTGAGTGAAAGCCTTGAAAAAATCCCTAGCACACCAAAACTGTTCCCAAAGCTTTGCCATTATGACTGCCTAGCTGTGCAGCTTTGGAAAAGTCACTTTCCCTTCTCTAACCAAAGGGGGTTGTATCAGATGCTCCTTTGGGCCACTACTAACTCAAATCTGTCGCTTCTGCATTATTCTCCTCAATGCAGGGAGGGAAGAGGGCACTGCATGGGACAAAGTCCAGGAAGACAGAAGAGGGAGTGGGAGCAGGCAGCTAGCTGTCTTAGGGTGGGAATGAGGTCAGAGCTAAAAAAGCAAAGACTGCCTGTCCCAGCCTCCTCTGCTGACCAACTCATAACTGTTCTTCTGGGAGAGTTCCCTCCGGAGCCTGGACTGATTGTGTGGCTGCAGAGAACCCTGGTGCTAAAATCCTCAGGACCCCTGGGAGGAGAACTGGCTGCCACACCAAACAACAAGGGCCAGAGGGGGATTTGAGCTGGAACCTAACAAAGCCTTGGGAAGGCATTCCACAGCTCACTGAAATACTTGCCATTTCACATGTGCCCTCTCCCCACTTCTCCTCCTCCACTCCTCTGACACTTTGGGCCCAACAAGGTGTGCTACATACAGGTGGGAATCAGTCCACACCAAACGTCCAAATTATCTTTTCCAACCTGTCACTTCTCTGCTTAAAACCTTCCAAGTGTTTCCAAAGACCGAGTGAGGTGGCTCATGCCTGTAATCCCAACACTTTGGAAGGCCAAGGTGGGAGGATCACTTGAGACCAGAAGTTTGAGACCAGCCTGAGCAACATAGCGAGACCTTGTCTCTAAAAAAAAAAAAAAAAAAAAAAAAAAGACCTAAAAATTGGACCAGGTGTGATGCCTCACACCTGTAATCCAAGCACTTTGGGAGGCCAAGGCAGGTAGATCACAAGGTCAGGAGTGCAAGACCAGCCTGGCCAATATGGTGAAATCCCATCTCTACTGAAAATACAAAAATTAGCCAGGTGTGGTGGTACTCCCAGCACCTGTACTCCCAGCTACTCAGGAAGCCAAGGCAAGAGAATCGCTTGAGCCCTGGAGGCAGAAGTTGCAGGGAGCCAAGATCGCACCGCTGCACTCCAGCCTGAGCAACAGAGCAAGTCTCTCTCAAAAAACAAACAAACAAACAAAAAACTTAAAAATTGGCTGGGTGTGGTGGTGTGCACCTGTAGTCCCAGCTACTTGGGAGGCTGTGGGAGGATCTCTTGAGCCCAGGAGGTGGAGGCTGCAGTGAGCTAAGACTGCACCACTGTACTCCAGCCTGGGCAATAGAGCAAGACCCTATCTCAAAACAAAGTGTCCCCAGAGCCTCAAGGTGAAGTTCAAACCACTTCTGGCATTGACAGCTCCCTTCTGATCTTATCTGTGTCCCCATCAGCCACTGCTCCGAGCGAAGCATCCCTGGGCAGCCACCCCATCACTAAGCATTCCTCTCCTCCGCCTGCCCAAGACCCAGCCCTCCTTTCGCATCATGGCCACTGCTTTGAACTCACTGGACGCTCCTCTGCGCATTGCAAGGTAGTCCTTAGCGGTCACTGACACATCGTCTTATTCATTCATACAGTGTATTCCCGCTGTGCCCAAAAGCCCAGTGTTTCCCGGTGAATGGGATCCTCTTTTTATGGCCCCATCATGGGCTGCATCGGACACTAGGTGGCGCCAAAAAGGATACCCCCGCTTCTGACCCGCGCCGGGGGGCCCACAGATTCCCGAGCCAGACAGCCTTGATCTCCTCCATAAAAATAAAGACCCGTCTCAGGCAGCCATCCAGGCAAAAGATGAGACAATGATATCGAGGTGTAAATTATATCAACAGGTGCCTGAAGAGGCAACACAAACGTCTGCGCCAAAATTCCTTCCATAAAGAGTCAGAGAGCACAAAGCTGCCAGCAGCGACCAGCCAGGCACCCTGGGAAGCCCAGCTTTGATCTTCTCTGAAAAGAGAGTTGAGGCTGCCGCCAGGCTGGGCTGATGGGGATGGGGATGGGTCCACAGCATCCTCTGGTACTACCACTAGGGGTAGTGGGGAAATCAGGCCCAAATCCTAGGCCAGCTGGGGGGATGACTGTCCCCTGCCTCAACTGAAGTGCACCCCCAGGCAGCTCACCTGGCACTGGCCACATGCCTTGGGTTGTTTTCATTTTTTTAAGAGACAGGTCTCTCTCCCTACCAGGCTGGAATGCAGTAGCACAATCATACCTTAAGGCAGCCTCAACCTCCTGAGCTCAAGTGCTCCTCAGGCCTCCTGAGTACCTGGGGCTACAGGCCTGAGCCACCTGGCCCAGCCTTTTTTTTTTTTCCCCCAAATCAATCACCAATTAAGCCAGCAGAGTCTCCAAGGAAAGAAGTGGAAGGTTTCACCAGGCAATGTAGCTCACACCTGTAATCCCAGCACTTTGGGAGGCTGAGGCAGGCGGGTGGATCACAAAGTCAGGAGTTCGAGACAAGCCTGGCCAAAATAATGAAACCCTGTAATCCAAACACAAATTACAAAAATACAAAAATTAGCCGGGCATGGTGGCATGCACCTGTAGTCCAGCTACTCAGGAGGGTCAGGCAGGAGAATCACTTGAACCCGGGAGGTGGAGATTGCAGTGAGCTGAGATCGCACCACTGCACTCCAGCCTGGGTGACAGAGAGAGACTCGCTCTTTAAAAAAAAAGAAAAAAACTTGCAGAAGTGGAAGGTTTTGGTAGATCAACCTGGCCCCAGGGGCCCAGCCCTTGGTGGGCCAAAGGTTGTTTCACCGGCTTGGCTGGGTGAACCTCCTGGCCTTCCTCCTGTCCCTCTGCTTGGTGCCCTCCACCATCCCCCCCAAAGCTCCCAGTGACCACCTCATTCCCTCCATAGCATGAGGGTCCTCCGGTAAAACAGGCATCTTTACAAAAGGTTTAAGGAACAATACAAGACTCCAACCCAAAAGAGGCAAGGCCCTTCCATGGGAAATGTCAGGTGCAGGCAACTGCCAGGAGTAGGATTTGAGGGAGGGAAAATAAGAGGAAATGCATGTGTCCTCCACCTGGTGGTGGGAGCAGCTCATACCCAGGGCTGGTGGTGGGAAAGAGAAGGAAGGGACGTCTACTTTATTTTGTCCATATTCATACATTTATAGAGCTCATATGTCAAAAACTTTACACAGTGATACCATCAGCCCCTGGCCCACCTCTCTCCTTCCCACTTCTGTGTTCCACCCTGCTTAGACCCTGGCATACAAAGGTTGATCAAACGCAGCAGCCACCTCAGACTAGCACAGTGCCAGTCCTGCAGGGGAGAGGGTCCTGGCAGGGTGAGGGTGAGGCTCCCATGGCTCAAGACAGGTCCCAGACCTTGGCCCACCCAGTGAAGACAAAGGGGCCTCAGGTCTCCAAACTTAGCTCACCTAAGAGCAGACGCCCACTATTGCCCCTGCCATGCCAACTTGTATGGGCACGACCCTGGCCCGGCAGTGCAGTAGGCTGAGGGCGTGGCGGGCTCAGGCCCGAGAGCTGAGGGTGGTGGATGCGGAGTAGCGCTGGCGGGCATGCTTCTCACAGTACAGCTCGTCGCCCACCCAGAAGTGCCCACGCATCTTCAGGTTCAGCCCACAGTCGGCACAGGTGTAGCAGCCGGTGTGGCGGTACCGGCCCTCCTGGATGCGCACAGCCTGGTTTCTGCAGGGGAGGGAGAGGCTTTAGCTCAGAGCTTCAGCACCAGGCAGAAGGCCACCATTTCCCAGGTGGCCTGGCCCCCACCCTAGCATCATGACCTGGGAAAAACCCAAAGCCTTCTTAGAGACTTGATTTTATTTTATTTTTAATGGGCTTTCACCCTTGTTGCCCAGGCTGGAGTGCAGTGGTGCGATCTCAGCTCACTGCAACCTCCTCCTCCTGGGTTCAAGCGATTCTCCTGCCTCAGCCTCCCAGGTAGCTGGGATTACAGGGTTGTGCCACCATGCTTAGCTAATTTTTGTATTTTTAGTAAAGACAGGGTTTTACCATGTTAACCAGGATGGTTTCGATCTCCTGACCTCAGGTGATCCACCTGCCTTGGCCTCCCAAAGTACTGGGATTACAGGCATGAGCCACCACATCAGGCCCGAGACTTGACTCTTGAAACGGCACGCAGGAATCTCACTTTGACAAACCCCCTAACACACACACATCCCCACCACCGCTGCCACCGCTGGGATCTCTAATTTAAAAAAAAAAAAAGGGTGGCCAGACACAGTAGCTCATGCCTCTAATCCCAGCACTTTGGGAGGCCAAGGTGGATAGATTGATTAAGGCCAGGAGTTTGAAACCAGACTGGGCAACATGGCAAGATCCCATCTCTACAAAAAATTTAAAAATTAGCCAGCTGTGGTGGTACACGCTTGTAGTCCCAGATACTGATACTCAGGAGGCTGAGATGGGAGGATCGCTTGAGCCCAGGACTTCCGGGCTGCAGTGAGCCATGACATCGCCACTGCACTCCAGCCTGAGCAACAGAGTAAAACCCTATTAAAAAAAACTAAAAATTAAAAAAAAAAAAGTCATTCCTCCCACACAAAGACTGAGGAGCGCACCCCACGTTGCCTGGATTTTGAACAGAGCAGTGATTCTCAGTGTGGTCCGGGGTCCCACAGCCAGCAGCATCAGCCTCACTGAGGTACATGTGAGAAATGCTCATCCTCAGGCCTGCTGGCCTCCTGGAGTGAAGGCTCTAGGGTGTGGCCCAGCCATCAGCATTTAGCAAATCCTCCAAGGGACCCAAGGGTGGATGGAAAACACAACATTCATTTCTTATCTCTACACAGTAGGGCAGCTGGATATTCTCCCACTCTGCAGATGAAAACACTGAAGCCCAGAGAGGTTAAGGGATTTACCTAAAGTCCATCACCTGCGACTCCAAGCTGCACACTTCAGAAATTTACCTGCGGGAGGGGTCAGCAACCTTCCAGAGAATGCGGTTGCATTATAAATGCCACCCACTGAGATAAATGAGCCCACCTTGGCTGAGTGTGGTGGCTCAAGCCTGTAATCCCAACACTTTGGGAGGCCGAGGCAGGCAGATATGTGAGGTCGGGAATTCGAGACCATCCTAGCCAACATGGTGAAACCCTGTCTCCGCTAAAAATACAGAAAATTAGCTGGGCGTGGTGGTGTGCACCTGTAGTCCCAGCTGCTCGGGAGACCGAGACACAAGAATCCCTTGAACCTGAGAGGCGGAGGTTGCAGTGAGCTGAGATTGCACCACTGCACTTCAGCCTGGGTGACAGTGTGAGACTCCATCTCAAAAAAAATAAAAAGGGAAAAAAAAGAAAAAGAAAAATGAGCACACCTCGAGAAAATCCAGCCTGCTCCAAAGTGGGAGGGAGGGAAAGAGGAGGAGTTTCCAGGAGGAGGTGCTGCACCTCTGGACAGATCTTTAGAGGCTTTGAAATCATTCGGAGAGAAATTGAAAGGGAGGGGAAAGGAAGAGAGGGAGAAGGAGAAGATGCAGCCGGAAGCAGTTAGCACAGTCTCCTAAGAAGCCTGTAAGTAATGCCCCCAAAGCTGTGGGGCACTGTTTCCCCTAGGGTCCCTGACTGGGTGCCCAGTGCTAGCACCATGGGCCTGGCCCTTCCTGAAAGCATCCGGTGCCCTGTTCCCCTGCCCAGCCCCCTGCTGAGGCCCCCCCACACCCATACTCACGAGATGCTGGTGCTGCACTTCTCACACGTGTGGAGCTTGGGAGGCGGGGCCAGGGCTCTGGAGGTGGGCAGGGAGGACTGTGGGCTCAGTGAGCTGGGCAGGAAGGCTGGCGTGCCACCTGGGGGTGGAGCAGACAGACACGTGGTGAGAACCCACCAACCACAGCACCATCCCAAAGCCGCTTTGAGGAGGTGGTCTTGGAAAGCACCCTTAGTCAGTGACCTAAAGTCACACTGAGGGTGGGACTGGGTAAGGAGGAAGGTGATCCTGCCAGAGCTGTGGCTGAAGCTGGACAAGGGCATGAAGGAGGCAAGTACAAGGCCTAGTGTGCCCATCTGAGGCCACCTGGGGCCGTCTGTGCTCAGCGTGTCACGCGGCAGGTGACGCAGGTGCTCCGTCTCCAGTGACCCGGTAATGACAGTGTGAATAGGTAATAACCCAAGACAGAAGCGCAATGCCTTGGTACAGCTTTCAAAGGGCTTTTCCATGGGTATGGCATCTGAGCTCCAAGCCACGCTAAGATGAAGCCTGGGGCTGTGGGGGCAGCTGTCGACACTGTCTACAGCTAAGGACGCTAAGGCTCCCTTGGTGAAGTCATTGCCCTCTTCCTGTGCTGCCTCCTCGGACCTTCTGAGGCCTCAGGGTCAAAACAGACAAGATGTGCTCCCGACCTTCTCACCCTACCCCCTATACCTCTGCTAATGCCCCTTGAAGCTAAAAGTCAGCGTTAGAACCAGCCACGAGGCCTCTCTGGTCACTCTCCTGCCTGTCCCGTCATCTCCCTCCCCTTCTCCCCGCTGTTCTAAGGGGCATTGGTGCCAAGCACCTGTAGGAGCTCCCGCAGCAGCGCACACTTCCATGGGAGCTAGCCAGGCCCATCTGCCCCAACGAACAGAGCTCAAGGGCAGGTGTGAGGCATGACCACCTTCTATCCCCAAACTCTGCACACATCTGCTCCATCAAGTAGGCACGGTGTCTGTCACATGAAGAACTGAACGCTGGCAAGCCTCCATATGTCTTGCTCACCTGGCACCGTATTTAATGCCTCTCCTGGGTCAGGGCACTCCTCGCCTGGTTCCCGAGGGCCCTCACTGCAGGGGCTTGGCCTCCACTGGCACCCTCCATGCTACCAGGCCCCCTTCTCTCGCTCTCGCACCCCAAAGCCCTCTGGCTCCCAGCATCCGCCTTCCACAGTGCTTCCTGCCACCGTCTTAATGCTGTTTCAATCTTGATGTTCTTTTTTCTGAGGCTAAGCCAAATCCCTCTTCCACCAAGAAGCCCTCCCTGGAGGCCCAGCTGCAGGTCCCACCACCGCCTTTATCGCTCAGGTGGCACTTTCCCATCCCAGCCAGCTAGGCTACTGCCCACTACCGTCTGGGAGCATGCTGGTGACCCCCAGACTGTCAGTTTCTTTTCTTTTCTTTTCTTTTCTTTTCTTTTCTTTTCTTTTCTTTTCTTTTCTTTTAAATAAAGATGGGTTTTCACCAGGTTGGTCAGGCTGGTCTTGAACTCCCAACCTCAGGTGATCCGCCAACCTTGGCCTCCAAAGTGCTTGGATTACAGGCGTGAGCCACCACGCCCGGCCCTGTCAGCTTCTTAAAGGAAGGGTTGGGGCTTTGAGCCTAGTCCCAGGGTGAGCGCTTCACAGGCGCTTAAGAACACTGGTTCACAGACCCATCCAGTCTAGACCTGGGAATCAGAGGGAGCCTCCTTTCCCTCCCCAGCACCCCCCCGCCCACCTAGGGCCTCACCTCTCTCCTCAGCCTCCAGCGCTTCCTGCAAGAGCCTAAAGGAGCTGGACTGTCGGGGGGCCACCCGTCCCTCACGATTTTCCTGCAGCATCTTGAAGACTTCCGAGTCCTCGTCCAGGAGGAGGCTGCCCCCTTCCGAGTTCACGCTGTGGGGTGGGAGGCAGCCAGGAATGAGGGTCCCTGGCTGGGGCTTAGGGAAGCAAGGGGTTGGGGGGCAGGAGAAGAGTGTGGGGGAGAGGGAGGAATCTGGGAGTTGGAGGAGGAATCTAGGAGGTGGAGAGCCATCTGGGCTTGGGGCCCTATCCCTCTCTGGGAAGCCAGTCTCCCTCCTGCCCCTCCCAGCCTTCCAAAACCCCACCCGACCCTCCAGGGCCTGCTGGTACCTGGGCCTGGAGGAACGAGGGCCAGGGCCCGGGGAAGGCGGCAGCACCAGCACCGCTGAGTCGGCAGCACGGCCGAGGCCAGCCTGTGGGGAGGAGGCAGCCGGGGAGGAGTCAGGGCCAGTGCCTTGGTCCAACACACCCAGGAGGGCCCAGCCCAACTGTTCCCCGGCCGGACACCAGGGGGCCCCCTGCCCCTGCCCTCGGAGCCAGGGCACAGGAACTGCCAGGTCCAGAGGGGAAGGGAGGTATGCGGGTTCTGCCGGGGACCAGGCAGCAGGAAGGCACCAGGTGACAGCTAAGCATGGATTCCTATGCCATGTGTGCTATTATCTGTGTGCAGAGACATTGCACACTCGGCCTGGCCGAGATCTCACGGAACCAGCAGTGAAGAAGCATGCTGCCCTTTGCACTAAGGAGATGGAAACAAAGGGATGAAGCAAGGGGGTCGAGGCCCCCTGGGAGCCAGGGTCGGCCGGGGTAGAGGCACTCTTCCCAAGGAGAGCTGGTTCCTCTCCCAAGAGGCGGGGATCTGGGCTGACCAGCCTGTCCCTGCTGCCCTGGGAGGTCTGGGCCTGCCCTACGGAGCTTTGGGGGAGCCAAGGCCTCCCTGGGCCACGATCTGGCAGCAGTGCCCCTCCCCAGGCGTGCCCTGCCCATGGGGGCTCTTACATTTGCTCCCTACATGGAAATCTCGCCTTCAACCTCACAGTTGTTCCTGGAGGGCAGTTTCCAGCCTGCATCTCAGTACTGCCCTCTCCCCTGCCCTCTTTCCAATGCCACCCCAATGGGACTCCACTGAGCTCCAGGAGCCCGCACCAGCCACTGGGAAGGAGAGGCTTGGAGACAACCAGGTGGGCCGGTGCCCAGGGCCAGGGGCACTGTTTCCTGGGAAGCCAGCTTCTCTCCATTTTAAAATTCAAAGTAATGGATGAATTATGCAGCCAGATGGAAAACTGCACAAATCCTTAAGCTAAAGTAAAAACTTCTGGGTTTTAAGAAAACAGCCCTTGGCCAGGCACAGTGGCTCACATCTGTAATCCCAGCACTTGGGGAGGCCAAGGCAGGCGGATCACGAGGTCGGGAGTTTGAGATGAGACCAGCCTGGCCAACACGTGAAACCCCATCTCTACTAAAAATACAAAAATTAGCCGGGTATGGTGGTGCATGCCTGCAGTCCCAGTCCCAGCTACTGGGGAGGCCGAGGCAGGAGAATTGCTTGAACCTGGGAAGTGGAGGTTGCAGTGAGCTGTGATCATGCCACTGCTCTCCAGCTTGGGCAACAGAGTGAGACTTCATCTCAAAAAAGAAAAAAAGAAAACAGCACTGGACCCTTGCCCCACCAGGCCTCTACCAGCAGTTTGCCTTGCAGCCCTCTGCTCTCAGGGTTCTTCGCTAAAACGTTCTGTAGGTAAGGGCGAAGTGGCCAGTCCGACCACCTGGAGCATCAGAGGCAGGGCAGGACTCCACACCTGGACTGCAGGACAACCACCTGGGGCTACGCGGTCACCTGAAGGACCCAGAGATTGTTCCCGCAGGTACTCAACAGCCACATCACATCTACAGACAGGCCGTCACAGGCCCTGCCTGGGGCGCCGGCCCAGGATCCCTTCATGACCAAGTCCTCATTCCCCGCCAGAGGGAAAGGGGCTTTTTTCACTTGGCCTCTGCTCACCAAGGCATGTGCCTACCAGCAGAGGGAACTTGCAGGTTCCAGAGAGACCATGAGGGTGTCCTGTGCCTCTGGCTCTGCAGCCTTGGGCATGTCAGGAGGCCGCAAGGACACAGCAGCCCTGACCCTCCAGCTCACAGCGTTCGTCCCAGGCACTCCCGCCAGACCACCAGGCCCAGAAAAGGAGCCCAGCTCCCCCGCGGGGAGAGGCAACGCCTTTCTCCTTCCTCCATCCCTCCCAGGAGATTAGGCATTAGGGACCCTTGCCTTCACAGAAGAGACCTTTTATTTCCAAATCTAAAAAAGCCACCTATCAAGAGCCTGTCTGCAGGCAACAACTCTCCAGATGCGTGCTGGGGTGGGGGTCAGGGGGAGAAATCCAGGAGAAATTCTGCCATTCAACAAGTTTAGGATACAAAGAAAAATTAAGGCTAGGCGCGGTGGCTTACGCCTGTAATCCCAGCACTTTGGGAGGCTAAGGTGGGAAAATCACGAGATCAGAGTTCAAGACCAGCCTGGCCAACAGAGTGAAACCCTATCTCTACCAAAAAAAAAAAAAAAAAGTACAAAACTTAGCTGGGCATGGTGGCATGTGCCTGTAATCACAGCTACTCAGGAGGCGGAGGCAGGAGAATCGCTTGAACCTGGGAGTTGGAGGTTACAGTTAGTTAGCTAAAATCACGCCACTGCACTTCAGCCTGGGCGACAGAGTGAAACTCCATCTCAAAAAAAAAAAAAGAAAAATTAAGTGGGTTTCTTTCTCATGGGACTTCTTAGAGCCTTTAAGACTACTCAAGTATAAGTAACTTTTAAGACGTGGGGGTTTCACTATGTAGCCGAAACTGGTCTGGACTCCTGGGCTCAAGCAATCCTCCCGCCTCAGTCTCCCGAGTAACCCACACTCCAGGCACGTGCCACAGCACCCAGCTACACAGTGATTCTCAAGAGGCAGCTGTGGGACCCTGAGACTTCTGCACCCTTGGGACCACAGCCTCATTTGTAGACTAGAACGTCAGCTCCACAGGGTCAGAGATGTCACTCTGTTTTTCCACGAATGCCTCCCCAGAGCCCAGATGAGTGTCTGACATAAAGCAGCTGCTCCACAAATATTTGCCGAAAGAATGAGCAGAGTCATCAAGGTCAGAGAAGGGAGCGCAGAGCGTCTAGTCTAACCTGAGGCCCAGGGAGAGGAAGAGGGATGGTTTAAGCCATCACGGCAGAAGTGGGACCGACCAGGTGGGTCTTCCCGCACCCAGCCCTGGGCTCCTGCGCCACAAGCCCTGTGCCCAACTCCGTGGGTGTAGGCTGGGGCCTGGGAAGTTGCATTTCCAGCAAGTTCTCAGGTGTTGCCTCTGGTTTGGGAGCCGTACCCCTGTGCCTCCCACAGCCTTCATTTTCCTGGACCAGGGACAACATGAGGGGGAAGCTCAGGAAGGCTACCCTTGAGCATGTGGTCCTGCTGAGACCACAGCCCACCAGAGGCTTTGCGGAAGGGAGCCAGGACTGACACTGACCAGCCCTCTTCAGACAAGCTCATTCATTCCTGGCTTATCTCAGAACACAACGTCTCCCTAAAACATCCCCCAGCCTCAACACACCAGGCCTCGCCTGCGCGACCGCTTTCCCACCTCCCCGAGCCCCCGGCCTCCCTGAGCCCTCCCCGCCGCCACCTCCAGTGTCCAGAAACACTCCTGACACAGCCTTCCTGCCCACCGCCCCGCTCCTCCCTCCCCTCCCAGAACGCCTCCTGCCTTTGTAATTAATACCACACTGCTTAGTGCTTAATTGCTCCAAAATTGTTTTGCAAGTTTGCCTTATCTCCATAACTACATCTTCAATTCCTTAATGAAGGGGACCCATGGAATACATCTGTATGGCCACAGCACCAGGCTGGCCCCTGGGTGGGCATGAAGTGGGTCACCAGGGAGCCCCTCTTGGGAAGCCCCCGGCCCCCCAGAAAGATCCTGCTCCTTCCTCCTCCAGAGCCCCCGGGTTCTAGTGCCCTCCCTGGCCACCCGCAAAGGCTCTGCTTTCTGGAATGCAGAATCAACCCGAAGATAGGGCTCAGCAGCTGGGCTGCGTCCCCATCACCCCAAAGGCTGGACTTGCCCCCGCCATGCCTTCCCCAGGGCTGTTGGCTGTCTCAGCTCCTTCACCATCCCCCGCCCTTGAAGAGGAGAAATACCACCCAGGAAGGGGGTTAGGCTGTCACCCGTGGTCACTGGGACCTGGGTGGAGGAGAGTCTAGGGTAGCGGGGTGGGTGGGGGGAGGAGGAGATGGAACAAGCCAAGAGCATCTCGAGGCAGAACTGTGGTCCCACTGGGGCATCTCTGGGCTGAGTCAGAGGAGGAAGAGGGGGTGGGGGTGGGAGTTGGGCAGGCCCGGGGCTTGGAATGGGGAGGAATGTGTTCAAGAGCTGCAGCCAGAGCCGAAAGGGAATCATCCCAACAACAGCAGTGAAACTATTTCAGCCGCAGCCCAAAAGAAACACACTGGGCAGGGAGGAAGTCAGCAGGATGAGAGGGGAGGGGACTGGGCAGGAGGGAGGGGAGGGGAGGGGGTGGCCAGAAGGAGTGCAGGAGACGGACAGGCCACTGGGCACTGCCATGCAGGGCTTGGGCATAGCACAGGTGGCCCACGACCAGAAGCATGGCCTCTCTGGCTCAGGAGCACGCCTATCGCCAGGAGACGGAGACCCTCGCTGCCCAAGTGGGCCTAGCCACCTGCAGCCCTGGGGCACCGGCAACCCACAGGGACTGGGAGTGCTTCTGTTCCTCCAGCCTGTCTACCCCCAGGGACCCTCACCTGTTGGCTTCCAGGGCGGCTGGAGTAGGACAGGCGGTCAGTGGCGGGGAGGCCTGGGGAACACACCAGACTCTGGAAACTAAAAGCAGGAAAAATGTGTGCGGGGCCAGCTGCAGCCTGCCCAGGGAGAACGGTGCCCCAGGCTCCCATGAGCAGAGCTCTGGAGACTCCAAGGAGACAGTCTGGAGTTGGCAGCCCAGGCGACCAGGGTGCCCACCCATGGGCACACTTACCTGCGGCTGATGGCCGCCTCTCCAGCAAGGGGACTGCTGGGGGGTGGCGGGGAGAAGGGGCTGCCGGCCCTCGGGCTAAGGGAGGTTGGGCTGGAGTAGGAGGACCTTAGGGAGGACTGACTCTCAGTGTGTGTCCTCACGGAGCCCTGTGGAGAGTGGTGGTGTCAGGAAGAGCAGCCTGGGCCTCACTCTCATGCACCAGTGATCCGGGTGCCCAGGCTCCCAGGGGAAGGCGCCAGCTTACCTGGAAGCGAGTTGCCAACACTTCCAAGGAGCTGTCCCCATTGGTCTGCCCTGAAGATGCAGCCTGAGACCTAAGGAGGCAACAGAGGGAGGAGAGTGTCACAGGGGCCCTGCACCCCACAACCTCCAAAAGAGTCAAGACTGTTCTCAAATCTAGCTCCCAATACCAGTAAAAGCTACAGAAAATCTGGACCACAGGTTGTCAACTATTCACTTTGCCAAACTCAAGGCAAACAACTATCATCAACAATCACCATCGTTCCTTAAAAGAGAGGACAGCTGGCCAGGCACAGTGGCCCACACCTGTCAGCTCAACACTTTGGGAAGCCAAGGCAGGAAGATGACTTGAGCCCAGGAGTTCAAGACCAGCCTGAGCAACATAGCAAGACCTCCTCACTATTAAAATTTTTTAAAAATTAGCTGGACATGGTGGTGCATGCTTGCAGTCCCAGCTACTCAGGAAGCTGAGGTGGGAGGATCACTTGAGCCTAGGAGACGGAGGTTGTAGTGAGCCATGATTGCGCCACTGTACTGGATCCTGGGTGATGGTGAGACTGTCTCAGAAAACCACCAAGGCTGGGCACGGTAGCTCACATGGTGAAAACTTGTCTCTACTAAAAATACAAAAAAAAAAAAAAAAAAAAAAAAAGCAGCAGGGCCATAGTGATGCACGCCTGTAGTCCCAGGACTCAGGAGGCTGAGGCAGGAGAATTGCTTGACCCTGGGAGGCAGAGGTTGCAGTGAGCTGAGATTGCACCACTGCACTCCAGCCTAGGAGACAGAGTGGGACTCCATTAAAAAAAAAAAAAAGATAGTTTTGTTATAAAAATTAGAAAATACATATCTTCAGCAGAAAGTTCAAAGATTCAATTTTATTAGAGAGTCTTCATATTTACCCTGCCTTTTTTTTTTTTTTTTGGCCTGGACTTTGTCACTAATGTCACTGTCTCAGATTTGTAGATTAATTTGGGGGAAGATGGGAAGACTACTGATTTTATTTTACTTTTTAGATGGAGTCTCGCTCTGTCACCCAAGCTGGAATGCAATGGTGCTATATCGGCTCACTGCAACCTCCACCTCCAGGATTCAAGCAATTCTCTCTGCCTCAGCCTCCCAGATAGCTGGGATTACAGGCACCCACCATCACGCCTGGCTAATTTTTGTATTTTTAGTAGAGACAGGGTTTTGCCATGTTGGCAGCCAGGCTGGTCTTAAACTCCTGACCTCAGGTGATCTGCCCGCCTTGGCCTCCCAAAATGCTGGGATTATAGGCGTGAGCCATCCTCCAACCCCATTACTGATTACATAGAAATGATCCTTTACAGCTGGGCATGGTGGCTCACACCTGTAATCTCAGCACTTTGGGATGCCAAGACGGGCGGATCACCTGAGGTTAGGAGTTCGAGACCAGCCTGGCCAACCCGGTGAAACCCCATCTCTACTAAAAATATAAAAAAATTAGCCAGGCTCGGTGTTGGGCACCTGTAATCTCAGCTACTCAGGAGGCTGAAGCAGGAGAATCACTTGAACCCGGGGGAGAGGTGCGAGGGGAGTTGCAGTGAGTGAGCTGAGATTGCACCATTGTACTCTAACCTGGGGCAACAGAATGAGATTCCATCTCAAAAAAAAAAAAAAAAAAAAAAAAAAAAAAAAAAAAAGAGAAGAAAAAAAAAAAAGAAATAAACCTTTACATTTTAACCCATGGAGAAACTGAAGCCCAGAGAGGGAAAGAGAGCTGCCTGAATTTCTAGAGCCCATGGTGACTGGTGGACCCTGCCCACCGGAGGCCAGGGTGCCTTTGAGAGCATCACTCCTGATCCCGTCCTCAGGGCTCTCCCCAGTTAAACAAAGGGTGAGACCCACCCGCCTCCTTCCAGACAAGCAGACCCAGGTTCCCACCAGTGGGAAGGGCTCCTCGTCCCAGCTCCCTGGGTATCCTCTTCCAAAGTGGAGCCCAGCTGGAGCCCTGAACAGGAGGTCATTGGAGTCTGGGCTGGAGGACAGCCTGCCTTGTCCCCTCCTGCCACACATTCTTGGCCACCAGGCTGCTTCTAGAGACAGAGGGCAACAGGACCCTCAGCTTCCTGGGAAAGCCTCGGGATCAGAGTGAAGGGAGCTCAGGCCCTGGCTCCAGCCGGGAGCCCTGCTTCCTGCCCCAGGGCTTCTGAATGCCAAAGAGGTCACCTGGGGACTAGGAAGCGGGATGTGGGGGGCGAGCATCAGCAAAAGTTAAGAGACTGGAGTCTGGGCTTGCCCGGTGAGGAACCAGAGGCCCGACTTACAGGCCAGGCCTACCTCCCCAAGCCCTAGTCCCTCCAGAGAACCCCAGTGGAAGAAACATGTCCACAGCTCCGGCCCTTCCCCCACCAGGCCCTGTAGCTTTTGGCCCCATTCTCAGATGCCGTGAGGTGCTCTCTACCCTCCTCCTTGGGATCCCGATCCTGCAACCACCCAGGAACCTGAGCGACATGAAGGGAGCCAGCTTCTCCAGCAAGGCAGGGCAGGGCAGGGCGGGGCAGTTGGAGGAGGAGGGGCTTGGTAGGGCTTGAGATTGCTGGGCAATGTGGGGGTGGCCAGGATGCAAAAGGTGTCTGACTCAGGTTCCAGGCCCGTGCAGAGGGCTCTCCCGACCTAGGGAATCTCCTAGCATTCCTGATCCATGACTCACCTTGATGCCGCACCCCAGGGAGCCACCTGTTCCCCCTAAATCTTGGCCTCCAGGCCCCACCCCAGCTCCACCTTGGCTTATAGGCTCAAAACCGCAGGAGTAAGGCCGGTATGAGGAGTCCACCTTCACCAGCAGGGCCCAGAGCCGCGATGGGGAGGAAGGGACAGGCTCTGGGAGGAATGAGCCCCCCAGGCCTCACCTCCAGCCGAGAACTAAACAAAGGTCATGCCCTGTTGGAGGCAGGAGTCCTGGGGGCAATGCCTCAGGCATACCTTTCCCAGAAGTTTTCCCTCTTCAGCCCACTTCATGCCCACGCCCTATGCCCTAAACACTCTTGGGAACCAGTCAAACCCGGGCTTCCAGGTGGCTGATGCCAGCTCACCCTGCCCAGCCTGTGGCTGCAGGCGCAGTTTGGTGCCCACCTTCACCCAGCCAGGCACGAGAACACCCCTCAGCCCACCCTATTGCAGGAAGCAGAGCCCAGGACCTTCTCCCCAAGGTGCAAACAGGGACCCCGAGAAGGACGTGTTAGGGCTGAGCTCTAGGCTGTGGGCAGGAGCAAGGGCTGCTCCATGGGCTAGCATGGGAGGGGGAATGCCCAGACTCAGCAGAGTGGGAGGCCCTACCGGTTCAGCTGCAACCGCAGGGGTGAGGGGCTCTGGCGGATCTTGCTCTGGGCTTCGGCATGCAGCATGCCCTCTGCACTTTCCCCGTTGATGGCCACGATGATGTCTCCAGGCCGGAGGTCAGCAGCCTTGGCTTTGCCCCGCTCAGCCACCTGTAAGGACGAGGAGCTGGCAGGCTCAGACCGTGGCCCACCCCAGGAGGGGGCCTTCCTGCTCTGCTGCCCAAGAAACACAGAGGCTGGTCTGACTAAGGCTGGCCTGCTACCTCCTGCACGGCCCTCTGCCTGCTCATGGTTGGCACCCAGCTGATCAGCCGTCTCCTCCACGAGCACGGGTGGCAGCCGCCCTCCTCACGCTGGCATTCTAATGGGCCTCCCAAAGAATGTGCAGTGGCAGAATTTCAGGAACTGTGCTTGGAAATACTTTTGGATAGAGAGCCTTGCCCGTGCAAAGCACACGTTGCAGGTGGCTGCCTGCACACCCTCCTGAGGACGCTCCCAGCCTGGTCCCGGGTCAAGCGGAGTTGCCAAGAACTCCGGGGCTCTTGTTCTAGTAACCACCCAAAGTGGCTGCCTGCAGGTGCCGGGACAGCAACCGGGAGGCGAGAGCAGGCCCTGTCCTCCACCCAGCTCCCTTTCACTCCCAAGGTCCGTTCCTGAAGTGGCCGCCACATCCCTGTGGCAAAGGGCCATGGCTCCCTGGCAGCCAGCATGCCAGGCAGCAGCAGGTCCCCAGCTCCAGAACAGAAAAAGCCAGCCATCTGTGCAGACTGGGATGGACAGGGCTGCCCTCAATTCTGGGGGACCTCCCCATCTCTTGGAGCTGCCACCCTTACCTTGGTCACCATGATGGGCGTGTGGAAATCCCTGCCCCCCGTGATACGGAAGCCCCAGGGAGCCGGCCCCGCCACATCTACCGTTAGCGCCATACCTGAGGAACAGAGGACCAGGAGGTGAAGTCTGTGTCCCCACTCGGCCCCGGGGGCACTGTAGGGTGGCAGGAGAGGGGCCGAAGGGAGAAGGAGAGGCACGACAGCTCCTGATGAAGCCACTCGGGGCTCTGGGGTGGGTAGAGGAAGTGGCTAACTCCCTCCCTCACCCCTGAGTTTCACTTCCCTCCACCCTGGGAAGCCATGCCTCTGGGTTCTCCGTTCATCTTTAGCACAGGGAGCAACTCCCAGGAGGGGGCTGTCCAAACTGTGGGGGGAGGTGGGGGCTTGTTGAAGCATGGGGGGCAGGGGCTGGCAAGTGGAGGAGATGCCAGCACCCCCTCGGCCACCCCTCCTCCACCAGCAGGGCTCAGTCCCACCAGCTCTTGCTTCCTGTCCCCGAAACCCACAGAACAGGGTACTTCCTCTCCACTCTGGGGGAGGGTGGGTGAGTGGCCTGGGGAAAGCAGGGCTCAGGGAGCAGGAGTGACAGGTCAAGGAACCAGGTGGCACCAATACAGACTGTGCAAGTCCCTGGCCAGGTGAGCGGCCGGTGAGGGGAGGCCGGGTCTTCGCTGGGGCCTCCTAGCTGCCCACCTCTTTCGTTCTTGGCAATTGTGGCTCACATGGGCAAGACCGGGCTCTCCACCTCCCCCAGGGGCCTGCTGCCAGGGCAAAGAGGCCAGAGCTCATCTGTCAAGCTGGGCACACCCACTCCCCAGATTCCCAATGCTGCCCGCCAGCCGGGGTGACAGGCCTCCCATCCACAAGCCCTCGGCTGGGCAAGGGAGTGCCCCTGCAGACAGACCCTTGTGGGATTTCCTGAGCCTCCGGCTCTGGAGCCAGGAGCCAACCCGGGCAGGAAGCTGCTGTGCCAGGCTGGGCACCTCCCTGCCCAGCACCCATCCTGAGGCTGCCCGGGGGACGAGAGTGCTACAGGACTCTATCAAGAGCACCAGCAGTCTGTCCTATCCACCCCCGGCCGGCTTCCCCTTGGGCCCAGGCCTGGCCTCTGTCCCCAGCACTGCCCCTACCCCAGTCCCCGCCGGCGCTGGAGGCTCACAGTAGCCCTGAGATTCCCAGACCTTTGAGCCGGTCAGTGGACTCCGCGCTGCGGGCGCCGCGGGGAGGTGCCCAGCCCGATGGCCCGGCTCTCCCAGTTCTGAAGCCTCCTTCGCTCCGAGGGCAAAGTACCGTGCGGGTCGAAGGCGGGAGGAGGAGCGCGCGGGCGGAGGAGAGCGTAGCCCGCCAGGGCGCCCCCGCCGAGGCGAGGCTGCAGGGAGCGGGGCCGCGGACGAGGCCGGAGTCCCGCGCCGAGAGTGGCGCGGGGACGGGCCCGGCGCCGGGGAGGGCAGGCCGCGCGGAGGGGCGCAGGTGGGCGCGCTCACCTGGCTGCCGCTCACCTGTCGGGCTGGGAGCCCAGGCCGGGGAGGGAGGGAGGGCGAGAAGACGATGCCGCTCCTGCTGCCGTCTGCCCGACTCTGGGGAGAGCCCGCCCGGGGCTCCGGGACCTGCCTCCGCCCATGTGATCCCGGAGCCGCCCCTGCCGCCGCCCCTGGCCAGGGAAGCCGCCGCCTCCACGCTGCGAGCCCGGGCGCTGCCACCTGGCCCGAACCCGTCAGGGGGATGGGGCAGGCTGTCCCCAGGGCTCCTTCGAGGCTGCGGCCGTCCTCCCGGTGGCGCCCGCATCCTCCCCGGAGCGCCCGCACGCCCCCGACCGCCCGGAGCACAGAGGAGCCGGTCCAGGGACGGCCCCTGGCCCCACTTTGCAGACGGCCCAGGGGGCAGCCGCGCTCCCCGGCCCCGCATCCCCAGGTCTCGGGCAGGGTGGGCTAGCTGGGTGCGTCTGCGTTCCGCCTGGCTCCTCCACCCACTCCAGGCTCGCAGGCTGGCGCAGATGCGGCCTTGACACCCACAAATCCCAAACCAAGGCCGCCCTCCTCCCCGCCCCCAACTCCCTTCCTGAACGCTGGCTTCTCGGCAGCACAGAACTTTTCTGCCTGGAATGCCAGCAAAGGGGGGCCCGCTGGGGTTCTAGGAGCTGGAGAGAGACCCCTGGCTGGAGGTTCACTGGACACCCTGATCCCCCGGCTGGTACCTTTCCGTTCCAGCGGGCTCTCACCTAACCCTCTCTGCAGGCCTGACCCCCTCCGCCCCCTCCCCTTTTCGTGTCCTCCCCACCTTCCCCTGTCCTCCCTCCCCCACTTCCCCTGTCCTCTGTCAAGCACCTAGAGCCCAGGCTGTAAGGATGAGGAGAGGACAGCCAAGGAGGGGACCCAGGTGACAGCTCAGGGAGGAGGAGCCGTACCTGGCAACCCCCTCCCCGGGGACCTCAGGCCCACGGAGCTGCCTCTCCTTGTGTCTCCACTTGGTCTCTGGCTGCGAGGTTGCTGTGTTTTCAGGGGCGCTTGAGGGTGCAGCTGTGCCTCACCTGCCTCAGGTGTGAGTCATTCCCTCCACTCTCGCCCGGTGAAGAGTGCCCTCCCCACGCCCTCACCTGCCCGTGTCCGCATCTCAGCCTCCCCGAGTTCACACTCCAGCCCCCCTCCACCCACAGCCTCTGTCCGAGGGTGTACACTGCTCTCCCACTGGCTGATTCCGCGCTCCCGGCACAGCCGTCTGGCCTGATGCACCTGCTCTACCTCCCCGACTGGACTGGAAGCCCTGTGAGAGAAGAGGCAGCTACAGGCAGGGTGAGCACAGGCCCCAAGCACACAGCTGCATCTCATCGGCTGTGTGACCTTCAGCAACTTCCTCGGCTCCTCTGGGCCTCAGTTTCCCCACGTGGAAAATGGGAATAATGTACCACCACTTACCCGTCCTGTTTTAAAAATGGCTTGGCCACAGGCAAAAGCCAAGGATGGCACAGAGGTGTCAAACAGAGTCCCTGCCTCTAATGGGGAGGGGACTCCTAGGAAGGGATGTGAAGGAAGGGAAGTTCATCCATTCAATTTTTCCATGCAATCATTCCAGCAACATACATTCAGTGAATACTGAGTAACAGGCACTGTGCTCGCCTCTGGGACTGGAGAGTGAACCAGACAAAAGCCATCATTTCCTCAGAGAACCCCTCCTGCAGGCCTTGGGGACTCTACAGATAACCCCAGGTTCATCTGGCACGGCTTTCTGATGGGTGGGTTGTGAATTCACAAAACCCACCATAAAGGCCAGTCAGTGGACCCAGGCAGGGCATGACTCTGTGGCACAGAAGGGGCATGTCCCGCTGGTAGCCTCTCTGTGGCCCTGGGGAAGCCACATTGCCGACCTCCCCTCTCTAAAGGGTGAGCCATCCCCAGCAGCCTCTGATCTTCCCTTCACCTCCCCTCTGAGGCCAGGTCAAGGCACAGAAGTGGTCATCTTTCAGGCAGCCCAGGGTCGGAGGGTTTGTTAGCTGTGGGAGGTGCCAACACTCCATCAAAGAGAGGGTGTGGAATTGATCTCTATCCCAAGGAGAGGAGGACTCAACCCTGATACGTTTTATGAGGACATCAAGGAGTTCACAAAAAAAGAGCTGGGATGGGGGAATGGCAACCAGGCCAGCGGGTTCTGAGGAATGGTTGTTTCCAGGCCAGGATGGGCTGGACCTGCCCATTTAGAACCAGACCAGGATGAGGAGGGAGGTGGATGGGGTACTCGTTCTTCCAGCTGCTGTTTAACCCCTGCTGGGGCCCAGGCCGCACCCAGGTTCAAGAAACCAGCCAGGGCTAGGCCACCGCCCTGTCAACCGCGAGCCCCTCCCCTCTGTCCTGACGGAACTGGGCACCACCACCTTTCACTCCAGCCATCACCTCTTCCCCTCTGCCTTAGGTGACAGGCCTAGAAGACAGGATTGCCAGGAAGAGCATAAAAGCAGCCCAACCCTGGGCCACCCTACGGAAGTCCCTGACCTCACACATGCCCTTCCTTCTAAGGTCCCATGGACAAAGGCTGCCTGGGCATTTGGTAGATTTCAGGAAGTGAGGTGGACCTGAATTCAGCATTTAATAATGATGTGACCTAGACGACTTCATTTCCCAGAGCCTGGGTCTCTCCTTCTGTAAATGGAAACATAGCCTGCCATGTGAGGCTCAGGCAAGGAAACACACAGGGACGCCCCGGTGCCCTGCTCACCCCTCAGCAGCAGCCGAGAAATGGGGCTTCCTTTCTTGGCAGAGGGGCTACACCTGGACTGTGTCACCACTGCCACCCCACAGGGACCCGAAAGCCTCAGGACTATAAAACCTTGTTCAAGGCCAGGCAAGGTGGCTCATGCCTGTAATCTCAGCACTTTGGGAGGCTGAGGCGGGTGAATCACCTGAGGTCAGGAGTTCGAGACCAGCCTGGCCAACATGGTGAAATCCTGTCTCTACTACAAACATAAAAATGAGCCGGGCGTGGTGGCGCAACCCTGTAATCCCAGCTATTCCGGAGGCTGAGGTGGGAGAATCGCTTTAACCTGGCAGGCAGAGGCTGCAGTGAGTCAACATCACACCACTGCACTCCAGCCTGGGCAACAGAGCAAGACTCCGTCCCAATAAATAAATAAATAAATAAATAAATAAATAAACCTTGTTCAAGAGTAGTTTTGGCTGGCTGTGCCCCACCACTCCCAGCTTCCCACAATGGATTGCTCAAGAGCCTGAGCCCAAAGAGGAAAATAAACAAATACGCAGGGCTTCGGTGTAAAAATGGAGCACACAGACAGAAAGCAGCAGAATACTTAGAAATGTCTTCTAGCCCAGCAACCCCCTGGTGGCAGCTCCAGAGTCAAAACAGCCTGCAAACAAAGCACATTCAGTCCCCCATCTCCGGTGTCTCCCTGCAACCAGGGCCCAGCACTTTTTATCACACATCTGCCCAATCCTGGGGGCTACCCAGCCTGCCTGACACCCGAGGGCCGAGATCTTTGGAGGTAACATGGTGTTTTTCCACCCTACTCTTATACACACACCTGTCCCATGCGTCTCCCAGCCCAGCCACCTGCAGAAGGAATTCCCATCTTCCTAGACAACAGGAGGCATCTCCCACCCCAAGGAAAAGCTCTCAGGCACAAAGTCCCTGGTATGCAGGTTTATTTTACATTCTCTTCCAGAGGGGACGTGGCGCTGGGGGAATGCTGGTAGGCAGGGGGCAGCAGACAGCAGTCTCCCTGAGGAATATCTGAGCCCGGCCAGTGGTGCCCGGCCCCACAGTACAGGGAGATATGCCAGGCCCAGGCACAGGACTTGGCAGCCCCTGGGAAGAGGTGGCCTTGGGGCCAGAGCTCTTGCCAGGCCTGGATTGCTAAGAAGGTGCTGGGACTGCATCCCGCCTTGCTCTGCTCCTGGCCCCAGCTGGAGACCAGAAGGCAAAGAGGGCAGCTGACAAGCTGGGGTGCATGCAGGAACCCCAGAAGGTGGGGGTGGCCTTTTGGTCTCTAGGAGGCTAGGAAGCTGGTCCTGGTTAGAGGAAACCCGTGGGGGCAAAGCGGGGAGCTGGTCCCTGTTAAAGGAAATGCTGGAGCAGGATGAGGGTTGGGAGCTTAGGGTCTGGTCTCAATAAGGCCTGGAAACGGTCTTCACTTCAAAGCAGACCTCTGTATTTGGGGAGTGGGGTGGGGAGGAAATGAAAGGGCTGTGGGAGGAATGTCTGTGAGTCGTGGGTGGGAATCAGTCCAGGGAGCTTCGAGGGGGGTCCGCGGGAAAAGCTGCAGGGGTCATCTGCAGATGCCAGGAGCTCAGGTCCTGGGGAAGGAGGATGTGGGGTGTTCTCTCCCTCCCACAAGTGCTACCGCTCCTCACCCCGTCCTGGTTTGCTCCAAGTTGCCATGGAGACCACTCACACCGGGGCAACGTAATTTCCAGGGAACGTTCCAAATTTCTGGGTCCTCCGGGAGACACCTGAAAGAGGAAAGGCAGGAAGAGCATTCCCCACTCCCTTCTTTCTTTAACTGGGATGCAGGGGTGAAGGCTTGCCCCCTGCCGGCAGTGCCCAGAACTGCAGGGGGAGCTCATCTCCCAGGGAGAGGATTGGATTTGCTCTCCTCCTTCCTGCCCCCTAGCGGCAAAAGCTTAGATGAGCAAAGCTACACTTCCCATACTCAACAACCAAAGAATCCGAGCAATCAACAAATCCGCACCACTCTGCACATAGCACGGAGTCACTCCACTCTTCCTCCGCAAGGACGCAGGAGGAGGAATCACGTAGGGCACCCTCACTTAGAGATGGGTGGGAAGGCCTAAGAGAAACCTGAGTGAATTGCCCAAGAGCACACGATGCTTAGGAGTAGGCTTGGGACTCTGATCCAGGCCTCTGGTGAGCTACAGCCCCACAGAAACTCGTGTCCTGGAGAGGAGGCGGGGGAACCCTAGCGGGCAGCGCATCTCGGGGGGGCCTGGCTCCTGGTGCTTCCGCAAAGCCAGCACTTCTGCTGGCTGCCTTCCTTCATGCCCTAAAGAGGGCAAGGCCCTGGAGGGAACTGGCACCAGCCCAGGGTCACTGGTGGAGTCACTAGGGACCCAGGCCAGGGTTCCTGACCTTCAGAGCCCCGCCCTTTTCCCCTGCACACCCCTGTCTCTGGAGCAGCCTCGAGGGAGAGCTCCTGGTGGAAAGGACCAGGGCTGACACCTGTGTATCCCCACCCCCAGCTGGCTCCTCCAGCCTGGGAGGAAGAGGGAGTGGAGAAATATAGGAATACAGAAACGTCATAAATATTACATTTCTATATATAGAAAAATAGGAATAAAAACTGAAATGAACGTCACTCCTGACCTTGGGTAAATGGATGATCCTTGGCCTCCCCTTCCAGGCTGGCACCCTGACTTCCTTGGGGGCAGCCCATGCTCGTCGCACCCCCATCCTCTTCCTCTGCCCCGAGCACCTCCCTTTCCTCTCAGCCTCCCCAAATCCTTCCCCTGCCCTTCCAGGCCCAATTCCCTCATTTCCTCCAGGAATCCTTCCCTGACCTGCACTAACTAAAATGGTCACCACTCGCCACATGTGGCGGCTGGGCACTTGAGATATGCCCGTGCAACCGAAGAACTGAATTTGTAATGTATCTCATTTGAACTACATGTAAACAGCTGCATGCGGCCAGGGGCGGCCATACCAGAGGGCGCACAGGGGTTACCCATTCCTCTCTAAGCACTTATGGCTCGTAACACAGAAGTGGGGCTTTTTCTTCCTGTCTGCATAGGGTTGCAAAACTTTATTAGAAGTTGTAAAAAAAAATTCCAAAGCAAAACTGTACCAAGTAAATCTGAATGCACCAAGCACCGCCTCCCTCCCCGCCCCACCAGCAGAAGGTAGGGGCTGGTCACAGGCTAGTGCTTAATGGTCCTGGGCGGGTCAGGAGACTGGCTGGCAGCTGTACTGGGATCCGATCAGGAAGGGTGGGCTGCCAGGTCACGCAGCCCCCTAGACCCTCAGGCCTTAAAGCCTGCTTCTCACTTTTCTGGCCATTCACTTCTCTCTGGGGACAGCCCATCCTTTGAAGATGAGGCCTGCACAGGGCCCACCCACTCTGGAGAAAGAGGCCCTGTGAAGCCTGGTGAGTTGGTCACCTTGATCCAGGCCAAGGCCAACCTGAGGCTTCCTGCATTAGCCTTGGTCAGAGCTGCCCTTGGGTCGGTCCTGAGGGACTGGGAATTCCCAATCCCTCTTCCTCCCAGGTTGGAGGAGCCAGCTGGGGGTGGGGGATACACAGGTGTCAGCCCTGGTCCTTTCCACCAGGAGCTCTCCTGGAGGGCTGCTCCAGAGGCAGGAGTCTGCAGGGGGAAGGGGCGGGGCTCTGGAGGTTGGCAACCCTGGCCTGGGTCCCCAGTGACTCCATCAGTGACCCTGGGCTGGTGCCAGTTTCCTCCTGGGCCTTGCCCTGTTCAGGGCGTGAAGGAAGGCAGTCAGCAGAAGTGCTAACTTTGGGAAAGTTACTGGGGTGCCAGGCCCCCCCAGTAACCCTGTCAGAAGCTGGGTGGGGGGTGGTTGGCCATGAATCTTTGCTGAAGCAGCACTGGTAGGCAGCAGCAGCCCACCCACATCCCCTGCAGCCCTGAGATGCCCCCAGGGCACCCACACACCCACAAACCAGCCGTCGTCGCATTGCTGCATGACGTCCACCCTGTCCCCCTCGCGCAGCTCCAGCTCGTCTTCGTTCTGGGGCCTGTACTGGTACATCGCCCGGTACCTGCAAGAAGCGTTGTCATGGCAACCAGAGAATGGGCCCAGGGACTCTAACCCCAAGTGTTGCCACTTTCCGTGAATACCCCAGGGTCCCTTCATACTCTCGCTAGCCCCTGACCCAGCTCCTCGGAGCGACCCTGCCTGGGCTGGGTGCGATCTTCCCCAGGCCGGCCTCCTGTCCTCTGGGCCCTGAGCCACCGAACCCTCACCTCCTCTGAGCACCAGGTGCCTTCCCGTCCATTCTACCAGTTCCACACTTCACTTATACACCCATTGACCTCAGAGCTAGAAACCCAATCAGGAGACTGAGGCCACAAGGCCATATAGCTGCCAGGAGGGTTTGGGAACATCACGGCCCAGCACCTCCTCCCTGCCCCAAATCACCATAAACTCTTCGAGGATAAGGGCTACCTGGCAGAAGTTTCCCACATCCACAGGTGGGTACTGGGGGAGGAAGGAATATGCGGCATTGCCTGCGTGACCCCCCACGCCTGACCAAGTGCCCTCAATGGTACTCACGGGGTCCAGTGTATCTGAGAGGTGTTAGGGGAGGAGGTCCCCAGGTCCAGGGGATGGCTGGGACCTCGAGGCTGGGACAGAGCTGGCCCAGGGGTGCCAAGATTCTGGGGCTTGACAGGAGGAAAGGGACGTCAGAGGGAGGAAGATGATGGGTACATCTAAGCCTGAGGGAGGAGGCCCAAAATGTGCCTTCCCACTCCACCTGCCAGCACGCCTTACACACAGCCTCATCTTGGCCCCCAAACCCCCAGGGCACAGGGACACCTGCTGTGACTGTTTCATTTCATAGGGGCCAGAAAGCTGAGGCCCAAGTAGGGTGAGTGGCTGGGTTTCTGGACTCCAGCATAGATGGACCAAGAGCCCCCAGGGTCAGGAGCCTGGGCCGGCTTTGGGGTTTCACCCAGAGCTCTGTGGGCTAGAGCTGGGTGGGTTGAGGCCCCCCAGGCCAGGGTAGGGCTGGCATGTCAGGTCCTGCCACCCCACTACTCTGTCCCAGCACTGTCTGGGAAGGATCCCTAAAAGTGGGCGCCTCATGGGGATGGGGTACGGGCAGTGGGGAGCAGGTGGGCTCTCTGGTGGAGGCAGGCTACCTCACCTGGGTCTGGGGTCTGGGCTCCTGGGTTGGGAAGGAAAAGCCAGTGCGGTGGGGGGAGGTCCGCTCCCCCCAGTCGGTGGGGTCAGCTGGGTTGCGCGGTGCTGAGGGCAAGCTGGGTTGACGGGCCGAACGGGCAGCAGCAGCGGTCAGACGGGGAGACGCGGGGAGCTGGTGGCCGTCGTCACAGAGCCGGAGCCGGGGTTCACGAGACACCTGCACGTAGCTAGCAGGGACTATGCCCTGGCGCCCCGTGCCTGCGATGCGCCCCTCGTACCAGTTCTCATTCACCTTGCGGATCAGGCAGATGTGCTCTCCCTGGGGGGGGGCGGTCAGTATGTGTGCCTGCTGCCATGCACCCATGGGTGCCTTATCTGGGCTGTCTCATTCCAGCCTAACACCTTGGACACATGAGGCATCAGGGTCGCAGGAGACCAGCAGGTTACCCGAGTCACACAGTAAGAGCAGGAGCCAGGAGCCAAGCCCAGGCTGCCTGGGTGAGGCTGAGGCTGATATCGGGTCCTGCCTGTCGGGAAGCCCACCAGGTGTGCATCCCCCCGCGAGGCTCACAGCAAAGTCCCTCCCCAGAGCTCCGACCACAGGTGAGCCCGTGGCTAATAATGCAGATCCAAACCCAGCTCCACCAGGTCAAGCTGTGTGGCCTCAGGCTGGCTGATCTGCCTCTCTGAGCCTTGCTCTCTCCTATGTTAAGTGAAAATAACCATATTGTTGCTATGAGGTGTGAACGAGATCAACAGTCCACTCCTTAGATGTGCTGGACACGCGCTACCACTACTGCATTTCTGCCTCGCACTGCAGGACCCTGTCATGAGTGTGTCCAAAACACACTACCCAGGACAGGCAGGGAGTCCTCAAGCCCACAGGCTGGCTGACACTAGGTAGAACCACTCCCTGGGAGGGTGGCCTCCAGCCCGTACCTTCCCCTGCCTTCTCCTGCCCCCACCTCTCCCCAACCAGCCACCTGTGTCCCCCTTTGTCCCTGGTGCCAGCTCTTCTGGGTGGAATTCATTATGGTCTCGCTTGGTTGATTTCAGGGGCACGGTCCCTGCTCCCAAAATTAACCAAAGATGAACCACTTCCCTGCTTTCTAGAACAGCACTTTTCAAACTTGTTTCACCACAATCCATAGTTAAAATTTTTTAATAACAGCCCAGAATACATATATATGTGTGCACATAGAACTGCCGACAGTATGGTAAAGTGCTTTCTGCCCGCAATGCGTGCTCACATTTCTATCTATGCCTTTAAAAATGCTGAGTATGGTTCCCTGCAACCTGCAGCTGAAAAAAATATATAACTCTAGAAGTTTATGATGCTCTTTTAAAAATGGGCCAAAATTACTTGAGAGGCTGGGGCAGGGGCAGGAAGATCACTTGAGCCCAGGAGTTCAAGGCCAGCCTGGGCATCGTAGTGAGACGCTGTCTCAAAAAAAAAAAAAAAAGATTACACTAAAGGAAGCATAATGAAAAAGACTGGGGAAAACTCTGAAATCCTGGGTGAAGCTCAGTGTGTCGGACTCTTTTTTAAAAAAGTCATGGGTGGCTCATGCCTGTAATCCCAGTACTTTCGGAGTTCGAGGCAGGTGGATCACAAGCTTAGGAGTTCATCACCAGCCTAACCAACACGGTGAAACCCCATCTGTACTAAAAATACAAAAATTAGCCAGGCGTGGTGGCATGTGCCTGTAATCTCAGCTACTCAGAAGAATCCCTTAAACCCGGGAGGCGGAGGTTGCAGTGAGCTGAGATTGTGCCTTTGCATTCCAGCCTGGGTGACAGAGCAAGACTCAGTCTCAAAAAAAAAAAAAAAAAAAAAAAAAAAAAGGGGGTTTTTAGTGCACATATTTACCTATGTCTTTACCTGCCCTCACCCACCCCACCGTCTCCTGCCTGGCCCACCTTGCGGAAGGACAGCTCCACCTCCAGGTCCCCCTTGAAGGTGTACTGGGCTACAGCCTCTCCATACTCCAGCACCTGATAGGTTGGGGGCTTGATGGGCTTGGGGATCTCATCTGCGGGCAGCACCTGCATCAAGAAAGGTCTTGAGAAAGATTTGGCCTGGGTAGCAACAGAGCTCAGACAGGAGCTTCCCGTGAAACAGCAAAGAGAAGATAGACCTGCTCCCGGGCAGAGAAAAGATATCAACACCAGACACAAGCCCTATGGGCAGCCAGGGGTTGGCACAGCCAAGGAGAGCTAGAGGATGGGCAGGACTCCGGGAAGGCTCCGTGGAGGAAGAATTTTCTATAGGGGTGTGTGGAATGGGCATTACAGAAATGAAAAACACCAAGAGAAAAGATGTAAGCCAGTCCCATCACAGAGGTTAAGTTGCCCACAGAAGACAATGAGGCATACCAAGCAGCTGGCAGCACCTGGGAAGCTGTTCCCAAACTGAGGGTTCACCTTTTCCTCACTGCTGAGAACTAGGTGTCCCTGGGTTCCAGCGTCTTGGTTCCTCCTCCCCATCTACCCCGGCAGGTGCCCAGAATCCTCACGTTCTCTTTGCTTCATTCTGCCCATAAAAATCAAGCAGCAGGCTAGGTGTGGTGGCTCACAGCTGTAATCTCAGCACTTTGGGAGGTCGAGGCAGGTGGATCACGAGGTCAGGAGTTCAAGACCAGCCTGAGCAACATGATGAAACCTTGTCTCTACTAAAAATACAGAAATCAGCCAGGTGTGATGGCACCGGCCTGTAGTCCCAGCTACTCAGGAGGCTGAGGCAGGAGAATTGCTTGAACCCAGCAGGCGGAGGTTGCTGTGAGCCCAGACCACGCCACTGCACTCCAGCCTGGGAGACAGAGCAAGACTACATCTCTCAAAAAAAAAAAAAAGGAAGACGTCACTATGGATTTTACTAACATTAAAAGGAGAGTAAGGCTATTATGAACACCTTTATGCCAGTAATTTGGATGATGTGATATACCTTAAAAGTCACAAATAGCAAAAATAACCTATCACTCTTTATCTGTCAAGTCCAGAACCTGTCACTGGACTCAAAAGACCCGGATTCAGATTCTGGATATTTTTCTTAATAACTTGTCACTGAACCTTGGCAACCCGTCTGTAAAACAGAAATAATCCATCACTCTCTGGGCAGTGAGAAGGACCTGAAAGAGGCTGTGTGTGTATATGTGATTTAGAAACTGTAACACGCTTCCCACTCTTGCTAGTTGCCATCAGGATCATTCCCAAAGACAGCCTTAGGAAGATGGATCTGAGCACTGAAAGTCTGGGGCGCAGAGGGTTGGGTGGTTGAGGAACGGGCTGCTTGGTCCCACCCTGGGCTGGCTCCGCCCTCATTCAGCAGACATTTCCTGGGGTCACACAGAGCACTGGGCCAAGCCCTGTGGGAGGCCATGGACAATCCCGAGACTTGCCCCAGCCCCTCACAGTTTTTTACCTTAGGAAACCCGAGGTTTGCAGTAAGTGTCTCCCAACCCCTGCACCCTCCCAGCCGGGCCCTGCTTGCTCCTGTCTCTCCTGCTCACCTCCACATAATTAGCAGGGAAGATGCCCAGGCGGCCATGGTGCTCTCCCTCCAGCCAGTTCCTGTCCACCTCTTTGTGGATGTAGACAATGTCACCCTTCTGCAGAGTCAGCTCCCTGCAGGTTGGGGAGGACCCACACGGTAAGCTGAGGCCTCCCAAGCCTCCTTCCCTCCACACCCTTCCCAGTACACCCCAGTCCTCTCCACGCCCGGGGGATGCCCACTACAGCCCCGTCCCCTCCCCATCCCCTGCTGGATGGCAGAGCCTGCCTTGGGTGGAAGGGGACAGGGAGGAGGGCACTTACTTGGGGGATTGAGCCTGGAAGTCAAACTTGAGCCTGGCGGCCTTCCTCTAGGCAGGAGAGAGGACAGAGTGGGCCACCTCAGTCGGGTGGATGGCAGTTCCAGGACCACTCCAGGTCTCCCGCACCCTGATCCCTCCTTACCTTTTTCTCTTCCCTCCTGGCTGGGCTGCCCCCTCCGTCAGAGGCACTAGGTTCTGTGGAGAAGCACAGCCTTAGCCTGGGAAGGCCATGCCTGGGGGATGGGGTTGCCTCCCACCTAGGGCAGGCACCAGCAGAAGGGAGGGGCTGTGATCCGCCACCCCTGGGGCACCAGCATGCCTGGTGGGTGGGCATCTCCATGAGAAAGAGAGCAGGGCTGGGTCCTTACCACGGGTTGAGGAAGGGTAGACAAAGTCCCTCCGACCTAAGAAGGGGCTTCCTCCATCAGCCATTCTGTGGGGGATCAAGGACCGAGCGGAACCCAGGTAAGGTGCATGCGGGGAGCTGGGGCTCCAGGCTGAGGCCGGGCTGCGTGGGGCACAAAGAGTGAGCCTCTCGCCTGGGGCTCCGTGCCCCACCCTGCTCACTCTTAGACTGCTCTGACCCCCACCGCCCCCATCCCTGCCGCCTCCTCCGAGGGCGTCTCCCGAGTCCTGGGCTCTCCACAGGATGTCCTACTTCCCTAGTTGCTGCCCCGGGAAGGGTGAGGCCCGGCAAGGCCCGGTGGGAGTGCAAGGGCCGTGGCGGGGCCGCCCTGACCACGCTGTGCCCCCGGCCGCCGCGACCCCTGTCCTCCGCTCCGGACCAGCTGCCCTCGGTGTTGCGAGGACGGCGCTCCGCGGAGAGTGGCTCTGTGGTCCTCTTCGGCCACTGGGCTCTGCGGCTCCCTCCTCCCCCGGCTGGGCCCCACGATCGCCCCTGCCCGCCCCGCCCGGCTACGCCACGTTCCCTCCCGCCCGGCCTGGGACAGCCCCCTCCCTCCTCCCGCGTCTCCCTCTCACCCGGCTGGGGGCCGCTGCTCTGGAGCTGGTCGAGGCGCTGGCGAGCTCTGCGCGGGTAGACAGCGTGATCAGGGCCCGCGACCCCGGGGACCCAGCAGCAGCCGAGGCCGCTGCCTCCGGAAAAGTTTGCAGCTCGGGAGAGGAGGAGGGCTGACGGGACGCGGGGTCCTAGAGGCGCCCGCGCGGCCGATCCCTGAGCGGGGCGGGAACGAGGGGAAGGGGCGGGGGTCCCCGAAGCTGAGGTCGGGGGCGGGACGGGGTGGGTGCCCGGGTGTCGGGCTGACGTGGAGTCCACCTGGAAGGGCTCCTCCGGGTCACTTGCGAAAGTCAACGCCCTGTATTCTTTGGAGGAGCCAGCTGCCAGCGCGCAGGAGGGCCCGAGGCCGGTGCGCGCTGCTGGAGGCCGAACCTCGGCTGTCCGCCCTCTGCCCAGCCCAGCTGCCGAGGCTCCCCGCCCGCCCCGACTCTGCGGTCACCGGCGCGCCCGGGAGTGAACCCTGGGGGCTGGTACCTTGGGGGACGGCCGTCGGGTCTCGATTGCCCGCAGGTCCTTGTCCAGCTCGGCGCTCAGCTTGGCCAGCTCTCTCTCCAGCAGCACCTGCGGGCGGAGAGAGGCTGGGTAGTGAGGGGCAGCGCACGGTGCGGAGGTTGGGGCGAGGGCCAGCGGTCAAAGATCGGCTGTGAGAAGCAAGGCCGGCGCCCTGGGCTGGAGTAAGGGCAGGCCTCAGCACGGGGGCCAGGCTCCTGCCGGGAGGTGTGGCCCAGGGTGCCAGGAGGGCATCGCCGCAGCGGCCTCTCACCTGCCCTGCACGCCCCAGGAGTGCCTTCACTTCCTGATTCCGCGATCCCCAGTCCTACCAGTTTCTGTCAAGTTATGCCTCTTTTCGGGCACCAATGGAGCTCCCCATTTCCTCTCCCATCTTCTCCCACCCTGAAAGGCCTGGCTTCACTGTGCCCATCCAGACTCTCCTGTCATACCAGGGGCTGGAGCCTCCACCCTTATGCTGCTGCCTCCCAGTCTCTGCTGGGGGTCTCGGCCAGGTCAGGCCCTCCGAGCTTCTCAGAGTCCAGCTCCACCTTCAAGAATACTTCCTGACAATCCCAGTGCACACTGACCACTTCCTTCTCTGCTGCTGCTGTGGCCAACACATATTTATTTAACACATGTTTATTGAGTACCTACTTTATGCTAGCCACTGCTGGAGTGCTGGGATTACAGAAGTAAACCATGTGGGACTGGAGAGAGGGCCCTTGGTTCATGGCCAATGCCCATGGTCACTGGGGCCCCAGAAACCCAAATCTCCCTGGTTTATCCCTGACATTGCTGTCCTCAGCACCCTCAGCACTCACCTCAATGCGCTGGGAGGGCTTCTCACCAGGGTCATCCACCAGTGGTTTCTTGGGCTGGAGGGTAGGAAGAGTGTGTCAGAGCAGGTGAACTCACTTTCCAAAATGTATCAGCTGACGGTGTGCGCACACCAGAGAGCCAGCTGCACTCACCCTCACCCCAGTCTCGAGTTCTTGCAGAAACTGGTTCCAGGACTCTTCCGTCCAGACACTGTCTACTTTTTCTTGGCGTCTGGGCACCTGTGTGGAGGTGAGTGGGTTTCAGCTTGTGTAGAGGGCTACTGGGACATTGGTCAGGCTCCAAATGCAGGCTTGCAGGCCCCTGCCCTTCCCCTGGACCCACGGTGTCCTCCGAGGATATTCAAACTGAAAGGGCAGTGCAGCACCAGGGCTCGGCCATACAGCATACAGCTGGGGCCGACCAGGGAACATGCTGGGCCAGCTACCTGATTTGGGGGCTGCAGCACCGTGGAGAATGCTCCAGGTCTGTAGCTGAAGGTGCTTCTAGGTAACTCTTCAGAGTGGTCCCAGCTTCTTCTGAAGAAAGGGAACAACATCTCTTCAGCTTCCTTTTAGGGAAACTGAGGCAGAAGCAAGCACGCAGCCCTCTCGCCCTGCCCTTGTCCCTGCTGCGTAGTCTACTCTGCCTCTGACCGCTCCTGCCTTTACTCTGGAAGCAAGGTTAAACTGTGGATGCTTAAATTCCAGCTCCATTGCTTAGTGGTGGCGTGACCTTTGAACAAGTTACCGATCTCTCAGAGCCTCAGGCTCAAAACCTGTAATATAGGAATGATTTGGTGAGAGAACACGTGTGCGGTGCTCGGGAGAGGGCTTCACACATGCATGTGCTCCAGGAGTGGCCTGAGGCTCTCCCACTGGACTTTTTGCTGACGTATCCTGCACATGCGTTTGGTCTGACCCCATGACTGTGCCCTATGTGTGTCTGTGCAGTTTGAAGAAGCTGGTCTTTCTGGGTGCTGTGGCTGAGTGATCTAACACCTGTGTGCGGGGAAAACCAGAGGCAGCCCTGCCCTGCAGCTCTGGGCAAGTTATTTCTGCTCCCTGGGCCTAGTTCCACGAGGGTGCTGGCTTCAGTGACTCCATCTGTGAGACCACCCCAGCCACTGTGGTACATCGTGGTCACATCTGCCTTAGCTCCCCTCCAGGGCCTCTGTTTGAAGGTTTCCACCGAGAGGAACCGCTGCATCACGCTTATCAAATTATACAATGTCTGACTGAGGGTTGGGATTTGTTGGCTATAATTATGACTCCATTCTGATTTTGATAATAATAAAAGTGACCGTGAGAATGGCATGTGTCATTCCTAACCTAAGGAAGCTGTAATCATAATTAAGCCTGTATATTATTAATGTTTGTGTAGACTTGCTATGTGTGAAACATGATGCATGATATATACATGATCACACTGAGCCCTCACACCCTTCTAGGGTCCCCACTTAAAAGATGGGGACACAGGCCGGGTGCAGTGGCTGAAATCCCAGCACTTGGAGAGGCCGAGGTGGGTGGATCCCTGGAGGTCAAAATTTCAAGACCAGCCTGGCCAACATGGCGAAACTCCATCTGTACTAAAGAAATACAAAAATAAGGCCAGGCGAGGTGGCTCACGCCTGTAATCCCAGCACTTTGGGAGGCTGAGGTGGGCGGATCACGAGGTCAGGAGATCCAGACCAGCCTGGCCAACATGGTGAAACCCAGTCTGTACAAAAAATAAATAAATAAATAAATAAAAACAAACACAAAAATTAGCCAGGCTTGGTGGCACACGCCTGTAGTCCCAGCTACTTGGGAGGCTGAAGCAGGAGAATCCCCTGAACCTGGGAGGCAGAAGTTGCAGTGAGCCTAGATCGCACCATTAAACTCCAGCCTGGGTGATAGAGCGAGACTCCGTCTCAAAAAGAAAAAAAAACATGGGGTCACAGAGGCTCAGATTGGGTGAGGTACCCACAGTCACATGGCTAGTGGGAGTGCACAGGCTTAAACCCAAAACTCCGCGTCCAAATCTTGAGCTCTTTGCCGCTACCTTATCGGTGATGCTCAAACCCACGGGCCAGTTTCAGCCATGCTAATGAGGCTAGCCCCTCCCTGCGAGGAAGTAAGAAACTCAAGGATTTAACTCTGAGAACAAAGATCCTGATTCCCACGGTGGTGCTGACCCCGCCAGAGCCCCAGCAGCCCGGCAGGGCCTGTGGTTTGCACAGAGGAAAGGAATGTCACCCTTCATCCCTCCGAGGGGCTCCTCTCTCCACGGTATCAGGCGGGAACTTGGGTTCTTCCACATCCCTTGTTTTCTCTCAGGTTTCAAAGTGGATGGCCCTAGGTCCAAGTTCCCCTCAACAGTTCTGTCCACGGCTGCCCTGGCCGCCCCACGCCCTGACCTGTAGGATCTTTGGGGCAAACAGTTCCTGCTGCTGACCACAAACACATCACAGGTGCTCCTGGTCAGGAGCGGGTGCCAGGTCCACTCCTACCCACCCTTCCCCTTTGGCCCTGCAGGGAAGAGAGTCTACGGGGCTGGTGGAGACCCAGAGATGGGACAGAGCCCAAAGGGACAGGGAAGCCAGACCCCACTCGTGGCTGCTGCTCCGAGGCTGTGCCGGCTGTGGCCACGAGGGGGCGCCAATCCCATGGGGTCCCACGGGCCGCGCCCCTCCGCTGCCTTCGGCCCCGCCCCACCGCGCTCACCCGCTGGAAGGTGCTGCGGTGCCGGACCTGGGAACAGGTCTTTGCTGGGCTCCTGGATGCCTGGGGTCTGCAGAGGAGGTACGTGAGGAAACCATTGAAAATGGGAGGAGACAGGCCGGGACTGGGCTGAGGGTGCCTGGGTGATTATTTAGGATTTCAGCACCACCCCCTTGCTCCTGGGTGTCTCTTGGGGACAGGGTGGTTGGTGCTCAGGGAAACTGAACGTGTGCGTTGCCCCAGAGTTTTATGACGTTTACTAAATCTTCAAAACAACTCCAGGTAGGTGATGATCTCATCTTACAGATGAGGAAAGGGAGGCCCAGAGAAATCCGGTCAGGGAGTGGCAGAGGGCTCATTCCCTGTGCAGGCTCAGGCTGTTAATTGCCACCTACGGGGGATTTGGAGTGCTCTGGAAATGAGCTATAAAAATCTCTCAAGTTGAACTGAGCCAACTGGAGAGCCCCAAAGCCAGGCGGGGCTGCAGGTCCCAGCCCCAGAAAGGGAGGCATGCAGGCACAGGGCTATGGCAGGTGGGTGCCCACATCCCCTCACCTCTGGGTGGCTCCTCGAAGGTCCAGTCCAGCTGCAGGTCTGCAGGAGCAGAAAGGACCAGGTCATGGGACAGGGCAGAAAGTGAGGGCAGGGTGCCCTGGGAGGCAACCTCCAAGCTTCCCTAGAGCAGGGGGCTGAGGGCTGAGTCAGGGCCTGAAGAATGTCCCAAGGGAGGGATGGAATTAGGAGGGCAGCTCCCTGGAGGGCTTGAAATGCCTCTGGCAGGCTTGGGGCCTGAGCGAGCCAAGCAGGCAGCCACCTTGCCCAAGCCCTCCTGCTCCTCCCTCCCCGTTCCCACACACACCCTCTCCTGACCTTGGTGGACCTGCCCTCGCCACTGAGGCTGGGGAAACTCCGCTTGCACCCTCTTCCAAACCCTTTCCTTCCCCATTTGTCCAGACCCACTCTGAGCTCCTCAACGTGCCTGGGAATGTCTGTGGCTTTCTGGGAGGAGCTACTGACCAGCCAACCCACTGCACCCCATGGCACACGCACATACACGTGTTACAACAACTCCTGCCTAAACGCCAGCCACACCACCCCTCACTGGGCCCTGCGCCCCCCTCCCACTCCTGGATTTGTCTGCTTTCCTCCACAGCAAACTGTAGCCAGTGACCGTAAAGGCCTCGCCGTCCCCAATCCCTACTCCCCGTCTCCCTAAACAGGCTTTTGCTCACTGCCACCCATCCACCCACTCTTATCAAGGACATCAAGGATGTCCTCTTATCAAGGATGCTGGTGACCTCCACATTGCCAAATCTCATGGTCAGTTCTAAGTCTTCATCTTACTCAACCCATCAGCTGCATTTGTCACCACCAGTCGCATCCTCCTTTTGAAATTCCCTTTCCGCCTGGCCCTAGGGAGATCTCTCCATTTCCCTCCTACCTCCCTGGCTCTACCTTCTCAGCTGCCTTTCTGGTTCCGCCTCATCTATAAACTCCTAAGCATCCAGGTGTGCGGGGGCTCAGTCCTGGGGTCTGTTTGTCTGTCTCCCTAGGTGATCTTGTCTAGTCTTACGGATTGCTGTTTTTCAGAGACGGGATCATGCTATGCTGCCTAAGCTGGACTGGAATTCCTGGGCTGTCCCGGCCTCCCAAATAGCTGAGACTGCAGGTGTGTGCCACCGTATTCAGCTAGTCTTAAGGCTTTTAAAACACCATCTATTCCCATGATTCACAATCTTGGCTGCACATAAGAATTCCTGGGGAAACTTTAAATCAAAATCTCTCTTTTTTTATTTTCTGAGACTGAGTCGCCCAGGCTGGAGTGCAGTGGCACAATCTCAACTCACTGCAACCTCTGCCTCCCAGGTTCAAGTCATTCTCCTGCCTCAGCCTCCCGAGTAGCTGGGATTACAGGTTCATGCCACCATGCCCAGCTAATTTTTATATTTTTGGTAGAGACAGGATTTCACCATGTTGGCCAGGCTGGTCCCCAAATCTCTTCTGAGTGAGTTCCAGGTATTTCCATCTGCAGTTTTAGACCTTGCCCCATGAACTACAGACTGGGATATCCAGCTGCTTACTCCACCTCTTCACTCAGACGGAATGCATGTCTAAAACTGAACGCCTCTTAAACCTGCTTCTCCTGCAGTCTTTTCTGTTCTGACAAATGGCGACTCCAGTCTTCAACTTGCTCAAGTTTAAAACCATCCTTGACTCCTCTCTTCTGTGACACGCCCAATCCATCAGCAAATTCCAATGACCGAAATGTATTCGGAATCTCGCCCTGTCCCACTAGGCCCACTGCTATCGCCCTGGTCTAACACATGATTATCTCTTGCCTGGATTAAAGCAACGTTGTAATGGTGGCCTTTTCTCCCTAACCCTTACCAGGCAAGGGAACTGGTCCCCCTGCTTCCATCATTCCTTCCCCGCCCTGCAGCCAGAGGCAACCCTTTCAGCCATTACTTGTCAGAGCATGGCACTCTTCCGCTCAGTGGCTCCTCCTCATTTGCACAGTAAAAGCTGAAGTCCTTATAATGGCCCACACGGCCCCACGTTCCCTGACACCACCATGTCGCTCCGTCCATCTTCCACTACAGGCTCCTCGCTCCAGGCCAGGCTCTCCTTGCCAGTCCAGAACATGCTTTCAGAGCTCCCTTTGCTGGAATGCTTCCCCCAGACCTGCCAGGTCCACTCCTTCACTCCCTCCGCTCTCTGATCAAGTGCCACTTACAAGTGGCCGTCCCTGCCCGTCCTGGGTGAAGTAGCAGCCTCCCTGCATGGGGCACTGCCCTAGTCTGGCTTTATTTTTTCCCTAGCCCTTTCCACCATCTGCCATGTCAAAGGTGTGTCTGTTTATTGTGTGACTTCCTTTGATCTTTGGCACCTAGAATAGTGCTCTGCGTGTGGTACATGCTCAATAGAAGGTCAAGGACTCGCTGAATGGATGAGTGACCTCGCAGCCAGCTCCCAGGCACACCCAGGGGTGGCTGCAGTTTGAGTTGTGGAAGAAAGCCATGCTTCTAATAAGGGAATGACCACGAGCAGTGCCATTCCAGCCTGGCAGGGAAATCAGAGAGGGATTTCAGGAAAGTAATGGCTTCTCAGTCCCCTCAGAGGACACTGGGGGACAGTGGCTGGTCAGTGTCCTTCTGAGGATGCACTATAGACTGCTGCTGGCCCCGAGGACAGGGAGGGGATAGCCTATTTTCAGGACTACTCATTAGAGCCTGGGAGGAGGTGGAGAAGAACCCCTTGAGCTGCCAAGTCCCCTTTTCTGTCCCTGTCTCTCCAAGCCCCACAGGCCAGAGTTCACTTTGGCAGGGAGAGGGCCCTGGAAGGGTATCTTACCTGGCATTTTCCGGTGAATCTGCTGGAACATTCTCCGGTACCAGTCTCTGGGGCTGTCAACGCTCTGGGATCAGAAAATGTAAAGTCAGTCCTCTCTGCTTATTCACCCTCCCAGTATCAAGCCACAAAAGCTTTTCCTCAGTAAGACCTTTCTCTGGCCATCCCTGAAGCCCCCATAGAGGGGCTGGGGAAGGTTTCTCTTATGATCTCTTTCATAACAATGGCTTCATGTAATACGTCCTATATAAGTAGGATATATGACAGGATCTCCATCGAAGTGTACTCAATAATGTGTTATGAGATTTGGGGCAATTTACATTTTTTCTCTTTGTTTTTCTTCATGTCCAATGTTTCTACAAAGAACTTTTTTTCTTTTTTGGGGAGACAGGGTCTTGCTGTGCCACCCAGGCTGGAGTGCAGTGGCACACTCATAGCTCACTGCAGCCTCCAATTCCTGTGCTCAAGCAATCCTCCTGTCTCAGCCTCCCGAGTAGCTGGAACTACCGGCATACACCACCATGCCTAGCTAATTTTATTTTATTTTTCCTAGAGACAGGGTCTCACTCTGTTGCCCAGGCTGGTCTGGAATTCTTGGTTTCTTTTCTTTTCTTTTTTTTTTCTTTTTTGAGATGGAATCTCACTCTGTTGCCCAGGCTGAAGTGCAGTGGCACGATCTCAGCTCACTACAACCTCCACCTCCCGGGTTCAAGCGATTCTCCTGCCTCAGCCTCCTGAGTAGCTGGAACTACAGGTGTGTGCCACCATGCCTGGCTAATTTTTTATATTTTTAGTAGAGACGGGGTTTCTCTGTGTTAGCCAGGATGGTCTCGATTTCCTGACCTCATAATCCACCTGCCTCAGCCTCCCTAAGTGCTGGGATGACAGGCGTGAGCCACCACGCCTGGGCTAAAAATGACAGTAACCATGGAGGAATGAGCTGCCTGTTTCCCGTCACCTGCCTCATCCAAGCCTCAAAACAGCCCTGGGAGGCAGGAAGGGTATGTCACCAGCTCCAGTTTCCAGATGAGAAAATGGTGCTAGTTCAAGACACAAAAGTGGATGGAAAAGGGCAGGGTATCCTCAGTCCTAAGTGGACCCCTGGATCCTTCCACGCTTGCCACAGTGAGAGACCTTCTCACACAAGACTCACTCACTCATTGGGCCAGTCATTCATTCATTCAGCAACCATTTCATGAGCGCAGTGACAGGCCCTGGGGGTATGAAACTAAGAGAGGGTCCCCCTAGGCTCAGCCCTTACTGCAGGGGTTCTCTACCTTTGAGACCCTGATGGGAGTTCCAGATCTGTACCCTGCACAAAAAAGTTGTGCAACTCAGACACACGAGGGTGTCCATAGCTTTACGAGGTCCACAGCCCCTGAAGCCCACCATGGCTGACCCCCTGCCTGGTCTGGGATGGTTTGGGTACGACCTTTATTGCCTCACCCCTACTCTCATGCACAGAAGCGGAGCTCCCTGCAGATCCCCGGGCCCCGTGTCTCCGTGGCCCCCAGCCCCAGACTCACGGATCGGGGGGCAATGGGCATGCCGCTCTCATCCACGGGCCCGATTCCCTCGTACTTGACCCAGCGCTTGTCCCGACGCTTGCTGTCCTTGGTCCACGTGGCTGACCAGTTCTGGGCTTGCTGGTGGGCAGGGGTCTTTGTGCCTGCGGAAGGCTTGGTCCCAGGGCCTGGCCAGGTCTGATACCACGCAGGGTCTGTGGGGTACGTGCAGGAAAGCATTAGCGAAAGGCAGGGGTCCCCACCTGAACCTGTGTGTCCCTTAGCTCCTCAGACCATGGATCTCTGCGGGTTCAAAGTTTCAACATCACCTTGTTTGTTTGAGTGGATGACTCAGAGCACCATGGGCCTCTGTTTGTTTAAGTGAATTTAGAAGGATTTGGTTTTGAGAGTGCTGTGCCTGGCCCTACCCCCATCCTTCTTTCCTGGGACTATCCTCAGCGCTTTCAGAATAAGGTCTGGAAATCATTACTTGTAGAGAATGGAGGGGATATCCCAGCTGGGGTGTGGCAGAAAAGAAGATGAGCTGGGGGGGAGACAGACCTGAATTCAGACCCCAGCTCTGCCCCGTAATGGCTGCCATGACCTGGGGCACATCAGTCACCCTCTCAGTGCCTCAGTTTCCCCTTCTGTAAAACAAGGGTCATCATGACAAGGATTTAGTGACATCTAGTGTGTGTGACCGTACCCAGCACAGTGCCTGACACACAGTTGAGAGGCTCTCAGTGAAGGTCAGAAACCCATTCCCCAGACATGGTTATGACTGAGTCCTCAACTTCCCCAGAACTGTTAGCCCCTGAGTAGCTATGGCAGCAGCATAAGGGCTGTGAGGCCAGATGGACAAGGGTGGTGAATTGCGCTCAGCCTCTGTGGCTGAACATCTCTGCAGATGGGATTCCGCACTGGGAAGCTGTCAATCATCATCACCCCTACTTTGTCAGGCTATCAAGGGGTTAAATGAGGTGAGCTTTGTAAAGTGTTTTTATAGTGTCCAGCATGCTCTGGGTGTTCCAGAACTCTGTGTGTGTGTGTGTGTGTGTGTGTGTTTTCTGAGACAGAGTTTCACTTTTGTCACCCAGGCTGGAGTGCAGCGGCTTGATCTCAGCTCACTGCAACGTCCACCTTCCAGTTTCAAGTGATTCTCCTGCCTCAGCCTCCTGGGATTACAGGCACCCGCCACCATGACTAGCTAATTTTTTGTATTTTTCTAGTAGAGACAGGGTTTCATTATGTTGGCCAGAATCGTCTCAAACTCCTGACCTTGTGATCCTCCCGCCTCGGCCTCCCAAGTGCTGGGATTACAGGCGTAAGCCACCAAGCCTGGCAACTAATTTCTGTATTTTTAGTAGGGACGGGGTTTCATCATTTTGGCCAGGCTGGTCTCGAACTCCTGGTGATACACTCAGCTCGGCCATCCAGTGTGTGTGTGTTTTAAGTGACAGGGTCTTGCTGTGTCACCCAGGCTGATAGAGTCTCGCTATGTTGCCCAGGCTGGATAATTATTTGTTAAATGAATAAACTCCTTTACACAGCACCTGCCTCAGGGGAAGGCTTGATAAAGGATGTCACTTTAGGATAAATGTATTCAGGGCTGGCCTGCACCCAGGAATTACCAGGACCTCGAGACCTGGACCTAGAGCTGCCTCTCCAGCCTCCTGCTGGGCAGCCTGTTGGGGCTGAATGGGACTGTCTCCACCCCTTTGCAAGCCAACAGATGTTCACATCGCCTCCACCCTTTCATCCCCGGTCCCTGCAGGAGGTCCCCAGGCACAGTGCTCCTGCACACTTCCTTTCCCTGGCACCAGGCTGGAGGGCAGGGGAAGGGATGCGTCAGCTTGCTCTCCCCAAGCAGATGTCTTTTGCAGGGTCAGCAAGCTCCACAGGGAGGGCCTCGTAGTGAGCCCAGAGGCCTCTGAGGAACCTCCTCATGGCCCTGAGACCCCCATCTCCCGATGCTGCCCCTCCCACTTGACACAGGGCAGTGCCAGATGGCAGGGCCCAGGGAACTCTGACCCTCTGCCCCCAGCATGAGGCTTCTGAGCATACCTACCCGGGTGCTGGGAAGCATCTTGTCCTGGCATGTAGCAGCCATTGCACACAGTCCTGGGCGCGGGGTCGTGAAACTGGAAATTAAGGGTGTTGGAGCCACCATTCCGGATCACGGGCACCTGCGTGGAGGGGCCAGGAGCAGCAGCTCAGGGCCCAGCAGGGCGGGAGGGAGGGATGGCTACTAGGCACAGCCCACACCCCTCGGTGATGGCCCAGGCCTGCCTGATGTTTTTGTGGGAAACCAGCAACCCCACCCCAGAGCTATCCTCAGCCCTCCCTCCATCCCTTTCATCCTCCTGACCCCACCTGACCTGCTAGCCTCCCGACCAACTGTGGGCCCCCAGGGAGCCCTCCTCCCTACTGTCTCACTCACCCGTGTCCCCCGGGAGGATGACCCTACGTGGGACAGGAGGTGGCCAGGGATGAAGTCATCCAGGCTGAGCCCAGTGGGGAGGCTTCGGGGTGGGCCCTGCATGCTTGGGTCAAGGTCGGAGGACCCCGGGCAAGCCAGCTGCTCCTCTGCGTGTCCTCTGTGGGGAAGGAGGAAGGAAAGAAAAGCCCTGCTAGACTGGGCTGCCCTTGCCCTCTTGGCTCGACCCTGAGGTAGGGGAGGAGAGGCCGGCTGTGGGAGGGGGTCAGGACCAGCCGGGTGCGAGCTCAAGGACCCAGGAAACAGGCCACACCAGGCAGCCGCCTGCAGGCTGCCCGTGCCTGCCTGCTCCCAGAGGCACAATGGGCCACTTGTTAGGCCCAGGGCAGGAGCTCCGAGTGGGAGTGGGGGTGGGGGAGCTTGGGTGAGGAGGAGGGAGGGGTGGCTGGCCAGGAGCCCGTAGGGCTCTCCCTGCTCAGTGCAGTCGGCTTCCCTACTCCCCCCAGAGGGAAGGCACCGGGAAACTGGGGCAGCTGGCAGAGAGGGGGCCTGGGCACACAGGACTTTGTTTCAGTTCCCTCTGTCTCCCCCAGGCCCTGTGTGGGCATCTCTTGCCCTCAGGCACAAGGGATTACTCAGGCCACCCGCCCACTGCCCTCCAGGAAGTGGCCAGCAGGGCCCTCAGCCCGATAAGGCCAAGGGGAGTGGCAGGGGCATTTCCAGGCAGCAAGAGACACTCTTGCGAGCTCACAGGGAGCACCGGTCCCTTCCTTGGCCTCCTTCACAGAATGAGGACTCGGGAGGGCTCCAGGTGGGTGGAGAGAGAAGCAGTGGGTGAAGGCAAAGCTGAACTTACTCATGCCCACAGAGGGGTGGTGTTGAGTGCCCTGAGTGTTCTGCATGAGGGCATGTGCACATGCACACACACACACACACACGCACTGGCTCCACTTTCCCCTGCCCTACCAGGCAGTTTTGTGAATGGAGGGTCTTTCCTGGCAACACCACGCCTGCCCACAGCCAGATTCTTCTGCTCCATGCCAAGGCTGGGGAAGGGGAAGGGAGCCCCAGGCACCCAGAGAATGGAGGGGTGAGAGGGGAGCCCAGAGGGGTGGGTGCAAGATGACAAAAAGGGGCTCCCAGTTTGGAGTGTCCAAGGGGGCTTTTTGACCCAGAGCACTGCACTATGGCGTCCATCCCTCCTCACCTCGGCTGCTGGACTGGATCAGAAACAGCCAGGCTCTGCTGCCTCTTAGGGCTGGATTGAATCACATTTGCCTGTGCCTGTGGGGTCCTTGGGGGCTCTCAGGGAAAGCTGCAAATGCGTCGGGAGGAGCTCTGTGTGTGTGTGTGTGTGTGTGTGTGTGTGTGTGTCTGTTGGAATCTGGGTGCAGAACTGTGAATATGACTTCTGGAGGGGCCACCGGGAGGACCACGTGAGCTGCACGGGGGTTGTGGATACAGAGGGGTGTCAGCTGAACAGTGGTGAGGGCTGCAGTCATATGAGCAGTGTTAAGAGTTGGGGGTCCCAGAGGGGATGAAGGTAGAATAAGGCTGGGATGACTCATCCCCTGGACCCAGCTCCTGCGCAGGGCTGGCGAGGGTGCAGCCAAGGCTGGGGGCAGCTCCCTGTCTCTGGTCTGAGTTTGTGGGGACTCCTGACATTTGAGCTGCTGTGACACAGCTCTTCTGTGCCCATGATGGATGGTGGGGCGGGGCGGGGGGGTGGGTAGTGCAGCGCTGAGGCTGGAGGAGAAGCAGCTCCCCAGCTGGGTCCAATTAGGACTCCCACCAAAGCAAAACATGCAGACATATCCCCTGTCCCGGAGCTCCACATCCCCTTTTGGGGGAAGTTGAGGCAGGGTGGGGTGGAAATTCCACAGGCCTGGAGCAGGCTGGCTCCTCTCAGCGCCCCTCCCTGCCCAGCTGACTGCTTCAGGCCAAGTTGCTGCTCAGCAGCCAGGGTCTGGGCCATCAGCTGACAGCGCCTTCCTTCCCTGACCTCTCCGCCCACCTCGTGCTCACTGAGAACTGCCCTTTTGGAGGATGGGCAGGGCAGGAGTTCCCCCCACCAACCCATATTCAGGGGTTGCTGACCCTTGGTGCCCCCATCTGCACCTCCTCAACCCTGCTCCCTGTGACATGCCCCCAGGAACCTCCAGGGAAGGGTGATCTGAGTTCTCTTGGCAGCCTGGTCAGGAGACTTAGGGAGGACTTCCAAGGAAGAGGGGAGCATCTGGTGACTGCTCCCCCATCTAGCAGAGAGTGGAAGGGCCCTCCTAGATTTCAGGCCGCCCCTCCAGGCAGTCAGCCAGCCCCAGGAGCAGGAGAGAGGCGGTGGCTCCTCTGCAGGGGTGGGCACTGGCCTTCCTGCTCTGAACACTGCCCTGGCCGTGGGGGCCTGGCCCTAAGCCCTTTCCCAGGTATTTCTCAGCGACAAGGCCACGTGGACTGACAGCTTTTCTTGAATTTCACTTTTTCTAGAATGAGGACTGGGTCAGGGGTACTTCCCACCTCTTCCCAGAGTTTAGGACACGGACCTCAGGGAGGGGCTCAGTGCGGTCCCCTGGGGTTGGGCACAGGTCCCTCCCGCCGGCCTCGCCTCCTCCCTGCCCCTCCTTCCCGGGACCTACCTTCCCCGGAGAGCAGGTGGCGGGGCCCGACGCCGCCTGGGAGCGCAGGAGCATCCCTGCCCCGCTGCTGCCTGGCGCGGGCGCTCGGGGAGGAAAGGCAGGGAGAAGCGCGGGCCGTCGCGGCCCTCGTGACCGGGTCAGAACTGGCCGGGCCAGGCCGGGAGCCCGAGGAGGAAGAGGGAGGCCGTAGGGGAGCGCGCGCGGGAGGCAGGATCATGAGGGTAGCGCGGCGGGGCGGGCGGAGTTTGGGTCTCGGATATGGACTGCGAGCTGGGGCTGGGCGGGAGAGGAGGGGCCGTAAGAGTGCCCTCTGTCCGTCGGGGCGCGGGGACACTGGTGGCCCCCTGCCGAGGGGGCCGGGCCGGCGGGGAGGCGGCGCCGGGAGGGGCCACAGAGGGTCCCCGGGGAGCCCGCTTTGGTTTCCCAGCTGCCATCCCGGCCCGCACCGCGGGGCTGGCGTCGGGGAGGGGTCGGGCTGGCCGACGCGGGCCACTCAGAGTTTCCAGAGACATTTCCAGAGTGTGGGAAGCGAGCGGCCGCGCTGCGAGTCAGGACATAGGGCAGGAGTGGTGAACCGGGTGAGGCGGGGGAGGCGGACAGACCCGGAGCGAGATGAGGGCGCCCCGCGGGCAGAGCGGCCGAGCAGACCAGGGAAGGCCCCGCCGCCCCTCCGCGCTGGGAGAGTGTGTGCCTGCGGCGGCGCGCGACTGGGCGTATGCAAACAAACACGCGCGCGTGCACTGCAAACGTGCGGACGCTCACTCACGTGCAAGCACCGGGAGGAAATTGGACCGAGGGAGCGGCCCCCCAGGGCGTGCCGCGCCCCTAAAGAGGATAAGGGCGGGGTCCCTTTGGCGGGGATGGGATTAGGAGGGTCTTGGTGTTCCCAGACACTGTGTTTTGTTTTGATCTGCCTGCTTTTCCGCTGTTCTTGCTGCTGTGAGCTGGGTCCCCAGAGCCCCGGCCCTCTGGCTCCCCATCCACTGTGGCCATTCCCTCTTCCCCTCTCTGCCCCAAGCCTCTGTGTGGCACAGGGCCTGCTTCAGAAAGCGAGGATGCTTAAGGAACACTGATGAACAGTGGGAAACACTTGGGATCCTTTCTGGTGCTTGGGTTGCCTCAGGGATCCCCAAGCCTCAAACCAATCAACCAACCAATAGTTATGATCAACTTTAGCTACCAGCTGGGAGCGATCAATGCGAAATGATGAAAACTAATGTCATCTCCTGCATTCCTACTGGGTGTCAGGCTGGTGCTAGAGGCCACCATGAGCTTCGGAGTGTTTTCCAAGCTCTCCGTTCAACTCAGAGGTTGGAAGGAAAGAGAGTGGAGAAAAGACTAAGTGAGTTTCAGTCCCCACCACCATGACTGCTTTAGTCTTATCTTCTCCTTCCTTCAAGTAAAGAAGCTTGCCCCAGTTGCCTTGAAACAACATCACATGTGAAAGCTGGAGGAGATGTTTGGGTTGAGAAGCTTCAGATGGGCCTGCTGGCCTCTAGGCCTGTGGGGCTGCCGTGTGGACACAGACAGCCGCACCAGCAGCAGTGGTGGACCACTGGGAGCAAATCACAGGGAAGCAGGTCCAAGGCTTCCCAGGAAGATTTTTTACACGATTCCAGGGGTTCCAAGTCTAACAATTGTGGGACATCTGTGTAAAGCAACCGTTGCACTGAGCGGGAGCTGAACAAGATCACCTTCAAGACTCCTTCCAAGAACCCCTGACTCTTCAGGAAATCAAAAGATCGGGTATGTGGCGCACTGCTGTGGAGGACAGCCAACCAGTGGAGGGACCTGGGACACTTCTTGAGGGCAGGCAGCGGTGCACTGCCCCTCCCCTGAAGCTCGGATACCTCCTTGCCCACCCCAGGTAGCCTCTTCTCTCCCTCAGGGATAAAATAGGTGACCATTTCCTTAGACACGCATTTTTTCCCACCTGTCAGGGTCCTTGGGACTAAGAAGGACCACATCACTTTCACTTTCTTCCTTCTTCTCCCAAGATGGTGAAGCTGAAGCTCTTCCGAATCCAGGAATCCTGGCCATACCCTCTCACCAGCAGCAAGCTTCTCTTATTCTCTAGGGCTCTGACCTGGACTCCAAGATAAATATTTAGTGTAGAGGATGCAGCTGAGCTGACAAAGGTCCCCACTTCCTGTTTCTCACAAAGGGAGGTGGCAGCCATGGGCAAGGAGCTGGGGACTAGCTACCAGTTTCATCCCTATGGGAATCGGGAGTTTAGTAAACAGCTTTGTAGGAGGAGGCGGGGTAGGTCGCATGGGAGACCTGAGCTTTCTTCCTGAGCCGCTTTAACTTCTGCCTGTCTACTTAGGCCTGGACTCTGCTGGGCTTATCACCTGTCTCAGGTCAGAATCCACCATGTTCTCTGGTGCCCATCTGGCCTCACAGCTGAGAGGATGGGAGACAGTGGGACCACAGGGCAGGGAAAACAAGGAAATTTGACTGACTCCTTCCTTTCTGCCCTTACTTAAAGAGAATTCCTTCTCTTTGAAAAGCAGAGTAAGAAGGGAAAAGTAGCAAGGTTTAGAGATTCAGCCAGGAACCAGGTGTCTGATTTCCCGACGCCTCCCTCTAGCGTGAGCTCCCCTTGCTGCCCCCACAGCTGGCACAGTTAGGGAGAGGCTGAGGCTGGGAAGGTTGTCCTAGATGAGGCTGGCTGTCAACAACAGATTCTTTTCCTTTCCAAATCCCAGTGCATTCTCCCCTTTGCACACATGACACCCCTAAGAGGGACTTCCCTCCCTGTGAGTGACCACTTCCCTACCTCTGGCACTGCCCTTTGTCAGGGGCTGCCTCTGCCTTCTCAGAGCCACCTGAGCCACAGTAAACACAGTTACGTAACTGCCCCGTTTTCCCAGCTACCTGATCCCAGGCACCAGTATCCCCGGCTCAAGCCCTTGAAGCTGCACCTTTTGTTCTGTGGGTAGCCCCCAACATCACCATCAACAGGGGTCTGTCCACACCCCTCCCAGGGGAGGATTAGCCATGGTACTACCAGTAAATGTGACTGTTCACGGGAGGGGAAGAAGGCAGTGAAATGCGGGTCGCTGTGAAAAGCTACCTGTATTACCAAGAGGAAGGATGAGGGGAAAGAGCTCTGAAGAGAAGGTGGGGCGAGCAGGGTGGGCCGAGCACCCAGTTTTAGTTCTCAAGTGGGGAAAAGGGAAGCCGGGGGTCCCAGAAGACATGCACCCTGACTCAGTTCTTGAGGAGTGCCTTGCCCTGGTGCTGGGAGTTGGCCATTGGGATGGGTCATCCTCTGAGATGTATCCTGGGCAGCTAAGCGGCCCTTGCTCTGAGCCTCAGTACCCCCATGGAAATACAGGGAATCTGCTCTTCCTACACTTGATCTTAGCCAAAAAGCCGAGAGGCAATACATCTGCTCTTTCTTTTCCACCCCAGGATGAACTTCAGGTGCTTTGAGTAGATATTTTTGGGGAGGTTTTGCTCTCAGAAGAGTGTTTTCTTCCTTCCTTTGAGCTGAGCAGGCAGAACAGAAGAGGTTAGCACAGAAAGCACTGCTGTTTCCAGCAGTTTGGACTTCTCTAGAAGGCCACAGTGACACAATGGTGAGGAATTGAAACCAAGTCACATGAACACACCAGCAAGAATCTGGACTATGTTTCATCCCCTGGGCTCCATCCCTTTCTCCTGGGTCCTCTCTTGATTATCGCTCCTGCAAATGTTGCCAGCCAAGTTCTACTGATGGCCCTTTCCGTGCCAGCCACTCATGGGAACAGGGGCAGGCAGAAAAGGAGAGTGCAAATGACCCATTTTGGGATTTCAAAGGCCCTCCTATGTTGACAAGGGCATGACCTGGCTCATCTGGAATTCAAGATTTCTGGCAGAGTCACTGTAGAGTGAGGGATCTGAGTGAAAAATCTCCCAGTACAGGATAAGTATAGTGGGTGTTGGGGCCTGGCAGCCAGGATGGGGGCATGGAACGTCAGGGGAATAGAGAATGAGACTCTCAGGCCTGCCTGGCACAGACCTTTCCATAACACATGCATGATATAATGGGCACATCTATTCTGGGTTCTCAGGGCCAGTCTCCCAAAGGCTGAGGGAGAACTCAGCCATTTGCCCAATTTATCCTGCCTGTCCTCAAGGAAGTTTTGACACTGACATCACATCCACGGCTGTTCTCTTTGCCTCTTTTCATGGATGATCAAACAAGCATAGTGCACAGATGGGGTGTCTTTAAGAAGAACTGAGCTGGGTGAACCTCTCTTAGTTCTCGGGAAAGATGAAACAGGCAGCGGCGGTCAGCTCTAGAAAGCAGATTTTATAAGGGAAGGATAAATAAGTGATGACCTCAGAGGGAAAACCAAGCCAAGTCAACTCAGCCACAAAGGAGGGCACAGACCCAGGAGCTGGAAAATTAGGTCTGCAAACAGCCTTCTTTCCCAGCTCAGGTAGACTGCGATGGGTAGGATAAGAGGGCTGATCTGTTGGCCCAGTGGATACCATGAGGTAGGGATCTGGCTTCCAAACAAAGAATAACTTTGTCTTCCCACCTCCTTGAATTCTGTGATGAACTTTCTCCTTAACAGCATCAGCATTAAAAAGACTCCTTCATTTACCATTATTCATCCACTGCATCAAAATTAGATTTTCTTCTAAAGCCGGAAAGTTGTGATTAAAAAAAAGCAAGACTGTGTAATTACATGCAGCAGGCAACAAACTGGGGACCAGATCTAGATGGAGTGACAGGTTAATATGAGTTTGCATTCAACTCCTTCATTTCCAGGCTATTAAAAAGCTTTCCACAACTCCAGAAATAAGAGGCAATATTACCTAATTTTACCGAAGGTTTAGCTAAGGTGTAGGGACATTGCTACATCAAGATGCCACTGGGATAACAAAGAACCCAATGCGTACTCAGCTTACTGGAAATTAGAAACCTGCGCCCGTTTTCTGACCTATAAACTGCACCGTGGCCCTTAGTGTGGCTGTATTTAGCGTAAACGTCACCTCACTTGGGCCTGGCAGTGCTGGATTCAGCCTTTCTACCTCTACTGCCGTAACCTGCAGAGTCCCTTCACTGACAGTTTCCTCTACAGGGCCCCGGCTCTTTTCCTGTCCCCATTCCCCCAGTTGCCCAGGGGAGCTTATTCTTCCTTGTGAACCAATAGCACCTCATGATATTTCTACTTTTTTTTTCTTTTTCTTTTTTTGAGACGGAGTCTCACTCTTGTTGCCCAGGCTGTAATGCAATGGTGTGAACATGGCTCACGGCAATGGTGCTGTAATGCAATGGTGTGATGTCGCCTCTGCCTCCCGGGTTCAAGCGATCCTCCTGCCTCAGCCTCCAGAGTAGCTGGGATTACAAGCATGTGCCACCACACCCGGCTAATTTTGTATTTTTAGTAGAGACAGGGTTTCTCCATGTTGGCCAGGCTGGTCTCGAACTCCCGACCTCAGGTGATCTGCCTGCCTGGCCTCCCAAAGTGCTCAGGCATGAGCCATCATACCTAGCCGATATTTCTCCTTTTCAGAGGAATGAAAAGGCTAGTCTGACATTTCCGTTCTTGGCAGCCCAACTCCACATTCAAATCCTCTTTGGCTGCCTTGACTTCTCCGAGATGGAATTCACCATGTCTATTATTAGGATCACATGCACAGTCATTAAATTACAAGAATACAAAACTATTTTTATCCTTGGTAAAGAATCTATGCTTTCTGGGATGTCTTTCTCTTCCTTTTCTTCAAGCAGCGGCATCTAAAGAAGAAGCCACAGAGGGGGCTGGGACTTGAGCAAGAAGGAGGCCGGGGCAAGGAAGTGGATTCTGAGCTGGGAGGAACAGAAACACATTGTGGCCACCATAGCTGCCTTAAAACAAAGGGGCTAGAGAGATGAAAGACAGAGGTCCTTTTTATTGTGATGGGATTCCTTCCCTTGGGAGGGGAATTTCTTGGCATCATCAGAGACCAGACCAGACATCAAAAGCCAGGCCTTCCCTTGGCCTCTGGAATTATTAAATGAGTAAAAGCCAAATACAAGTGCCTCCACCAGGAAATACAGGAAATAAAGACACAGGGAGCCAATAAAGTTATCATTCAAGGGTGTTTTCTTCTTTTTTTTAATCTTAAGATGACTTCTAACTTACAGTACGAAAGTCCTAACAAATTAATTTCTTGTTCACAAAAAAAGACATTAGATGATTTCAGCCAATAAGTAACATTTCCACCACTTTCTTTAACATAACTGAAAGCAAGAAAAAGTAGGCAATCTCTAAGCACAAGCAAATAATCCATCATTCAGAAGAACCTTGAAAAAATACCACACCACCAGCCTAGACTCACGTCTGACCACCATGTCATTTAGGAAGGAATACTGGGACCCCTTCTTGGAAAATGTCTGCTGACAGATCTATTGGGAAAAACGGCTACTGGGGTCACGATGCACTGAGAAAGGAAAAGTGGGGTTATATAATGTCACCTTGAGAAAGGTTCTGTGACAAAAACACATCTTTATTGCCCCAAATCAAGATCTATGGTAGGCCTGCTCCTCATTACATGCATTTCACATTAACATGCAGAAAAAAAAAAAAGCATTTGGAGACATCTATGTCAAGGGACTGATGGAATGTGGGCAAGAACTTACTGGAAGGCAGTGTGCTTGGCCCTACTTTAGAGCTGCTCAGAGGGACAGTCGGCGTCCATGTCCTCGCTTCTTGATCTTAAGCCACCTAGACTTGTCATTAGGGCGTAGAAGAGATGATGCATAACCCTGTCTCAGACAAAGGTGTTATTTAGCAGGTCTTGCCAAGGTGGCAGGGGTGTGAGGCCAAGGCCTCCTGGGAGGGAATATACTCTCCAGTATCATCTTTACCTTTGTGACTGCATAGATGAAGGCAGCTAACACTGACCCCATTCACTCTGGCTGGCTAGATACAGGCAGGTCAGGTCCCAAGTTCCAATGTAACATAGGCTCCCTCTTTCACACTCTGTCAACGGCACAAAGCCCTATTGTTAATACAGTTCTCTACTCACACTCAAGATAAGAGTAAACAACGCTGTCCTTCGACTACACAACTTTCTTCTTCTACACACATCTGCTCTTTCTGACAGCTTTCTTCTGCGTGTCTCATCACAGCAACACTGAAAAGGACTATGGCAAGGCAGTGCTTGGGACCCGACCTCCAGGTAACGTGACCCTCCTCAATCCACTGCTGGGCCTTCTAGGCTGTCCTTTACTCACCTGCTAGCAGATCTCAGAAAAGATGTGTTTCGCGTACCAGACAAGGTGGAAGCCATGGTTATAACCACAAACAATTTAGGCAATTGGAGCCCAGACCCACAGATGGGCCCTGGGTTCACCCTCCCTCTGACATCTTTTCTGCCTGGGCAAGGAAAGCTGAGTAATGCTTTAGGAGAAACTTGGGTTCCACTGTTACTATAACAATTAGAATACACACTGGGGATTCTAGAATGGTACTGCAACAAGTTTTTATGGCTTAGGAAATAATTTTAAATGCAGAGATTAGAGAGAAAAATCGATCATTAGTACAAAGCAAAACTGTGAATCAACCAGTCTAGGGCAAGCTCTCCCTAAATCAATTTAACTGATTGGTCAGCCAGACTGGTCAAGATGAAAATTCTTAAGAGCTTAAATGTTATAGATATGGTACAGTTGAAAATTTTGGGGATCAGCTACCACATTTACATAAAGTTGGGCAAGGTAGAGGGAACAGATTTTAGCCTCACTCATTCTGAGGCTGAGAGACTATTGCGTAATGACCACGAACAGCAAGGTCAGCTGTATCTCATGCAGACATGGCTTATATTTTTCCTATAGAGATTAGCTGCCTCAAACTGTGTTACTCAGGGAGATGAGCCAAAAGGCTAAAAAGGCCGTGAAGTTATCCAGTTTTTAAAAATCTTACCCTTGCTCCTTAATGACATTTAATAATAGTCTACTGACAAAACAATGAGGGTTTTTCTCTTCCTATTTTGAACAATGTCAGTCAGGAAATCGTCCCTAAGTTAACAGGATGGCAACGAAAGCTAAAGAAGGCAAATCTTTGCTTATTGAGAGAAACTTGCTTCATTGAATTGTTCATGGAAGACCCAAAAAAGGCAATGAAAGATATGAAAAATATTGATGTTCCTGGAGTGGCTGAGTCTTTTACTCCTAGGCAAGGAGCAGTATCAAGCTCATCAGAGTGGGATAAGCAACTTTTCCCATGCCAATCAATATCTAGTCACAAAACACCAGCAAATCAGCAATGTCTGTACTTGTAACCAAAGTGTCACCCTGAGAGTTTAAGGAAAACTGAGGCTATTTTTGTTTTAGCGTTCTATTAAAGAGACACGCATATACATACACACACACACACACACACACACACACACACACACACACACACACTTGGCTTATTGTTTTGCTCTTGCTCCAAACATTCAGAACATGAACATGGAGATCAAAAAGGGGTACATGTTTTGAACTTACATGAGATGAGTTTTCAAATTTTTAAAAGAAATCATCATCTAATCTATTTAAATGTCCTGTGATATGTATGTCACCAAAAGTGAGAAACCTGGTCCATGTGAAGCATCATCTTCAAAATGGTATTTCAGAAATGTTTACAAAGGAGTCCTGACATGCCTGGGGACTTGTTTTTCTCTTCCTAAATGGGAGAAGTTGCAGAAAAAGAAGGTCCCTGTGGGCCTTCCAAAGGGAAGGTCCTATGAAGGAGAACACAAACTATTTCCTGTATCTTTAGAACACATGGGGGAAAGATTTAATAAAACAGAAGGGGCTTTGAAAACACCAAGACTGCAGAGCTTTGACAGCAGTTAAATTGTCCATTTAATGATGGTCCTAGGCATGAAAAGTAGTCTTAGAACAAATGCAGGGCAAGCGTCCAGCCACCTTGGAAGCTGTTGTTTACATTAAAACATTAAAATATGTATGAAAACCCTCCAATGAAGTCTCAAGGGAAGAAAAAGTAGTTATTATAACATTATTCCTAAGGTGCATGCCTTCTAAATGGTTCTGAGTCATAGGTGCACAGGTGTGTGTAGGTATATGGATTGAGAGCCTCACTTTAAGAAGCTGCCTGTATCAGAGACACATCTAGCACACAACTTTCTAAAGTGCTGAAATACACACCCCAGCCTTCTACAGAACAGAAGAGATACCTTGACCTTTAGAATTCAACAGATTGTTCAAACCCAGCCTCCTCTAAGAGCTGGTGCTGTTCTAAAACTCACTCAGGTTTTCTTGAACCAGGACCCCTTACCTCTCTACTCTGGCTGATTCCCCAACAGCTCAAAGGGAACCAGTGAAATACTGTATATGATTTTGTGATGCTTCTGTCAAGGAAACTTGCTTTATCGTTCTGCTTTTTGAGACAATAGTGAAGCCATTACTAAATAATCATCCTTTTAAGCTAGCAAAATATTATTTTTTGCTTATAAGGATTTACAGTAACTATTTCTACTACTGCCTGCAGATGGAGGCCCATAATAGTGGTTTCTACCCATGGGTTGTATATACGTAACAACAGCCTTAATGAAAACGAGAAAGGGATAAGGGACTACCAACTCTGCAGTACGTCATGTGGAATGACTTTCATCAGTGAAATTTCCAAAGACAGGATCTTTTCTAATCCTGGGATTGGAAGAGAGAGGAGCATGAGGATATCTAGGTGGTTAATACCTGATTTGAGTTGAATGACAATCAGGAAAGACAATTACCTGAGACTTTTTCTCCCTTCTTTGACAGGTTTTACTCACAACCCATTTGGAGATCTTTTATCTCCTTCCCTATCTTTTTATTAATGGAGCAATCCATGCAGGCAGATTGCAGTCCCCAAAAGTGCCTTGATTTCTGCCATAAACAAATCAGGAACTGTCAGAAAAAAAAGGCATAGGGTGGCCGGGCGCACGTGGCTCACGCCTGTCATCCCAGAACTTTGGGAGGCCGAGGTGGGCAGATCACTAGGTCAGGAGTTCGAGACCAGCCTGGCCAGCATGGTGAAACCCTATCTTTACTAAAAACACAAAAAATTAGGCGGGCATGGTGGCACACACCTGTAGTCCCAGCTACTTGGGAGACTGAGGCAGGAGAACTGCTTGAATCTGGCAGGTGGAGGTTGCATTGAGCCGAGATAGCGCCAATGCACTCCCATCTGGGCAACATAGTGAGACTCAGTCTCAAAAAGAAAGAAAGCTAAGAAAAAAAGGCATAGGAAAACAGAGGTAGATGGGCTAAGTCTTCATTCTTCTAATGAAAAATATGTTTTTTTTGAAAAAAAAAATTATGTTGTTTTTTGTTTTCCTGGTTTCCTGGAAACTCCCAATATGAAGTGTTACTGTCTGAAATATTTGCTTGAGTGCTAGATTGCCACATCACAAATGACACTAAGGAATGACATAAATGTGCACGTTCCATGCTTTGATGTAGTGTTCTCAGGCACGCACATTCACTGCAAAGTGGACCAATGAGTATTACGATATGGCTCCTACAATGAGGCTGGCCAAAATGGGAGCTTAAGTAGCCCCAAAACTTCCTTCACTAGTTGGTTGCGACTTGAAAATCAAACGAAGGAAAGATAATTCACACATCACATCTCAACACTACTTTTTTGCATTCCAAAATATGCTAATGGAGGCTGAAATACCATTAAACCTAAAGAGTAACTGATATAGAAGACAGGAATCCTCGCTTATCCAGTGTCCTTTAGCAAGACCTTGCATTCACAAGGGGACCACTCCGCCCTTGTCAATTTCTACTACCCCAGCTGGCTTCAGTAATACCGACAGGGAACAACAGAAGGATGATGGATGGGAAAGTAGATGTGAGAGCTGATGCCAACAGCCTAGAAGGGCCTATATACATCTTGCTGTAGAAGGTGCTGCTGAGGGCATTTATCAAATATTTAGAAAGTGACTTCCTTTACAGATGGGGTAAGTCATCTGGGGTTCAAAAATGAAAGCAAAAGAATCTGGCAATTGTGAAAGCTTTCTGAAAATCTTTCTCCTTCAAAGTTCTAAGGAAATTTAAACCAATCATACCATGGTTAGATGAACAGATTTTAAGTAACTCTAAGAACATCCCTTGTTATTTCTTATTTTGCTTTGCTAGAACATATTTAAAGGAACTGAGAGTCCAGAGAAAGTAGGTTATTATGGAAACCATTTCCCTTCGCCCCTAAAATCACTGGGTTTGGATTATTCACTTGGAAGTTCTCCTGTGATCCAGTTTCCCATCAGAAGAGTAGCAGTTTTAGCCACTGAAATCTAAGAGGCCTTTCTTCAATGGCACCCAGCAGAAAGGGAAAAAAAATCTTCTTGCATTTGAAAAGTTATTAGTCTTACATGAAAGACATTACCTTCCAAAAAACAATAATGAAGGCTGACTAGTTCAAGTCAGAAACCCAGGGTTGAGGTTTCCAAGGCCCTTTTATTAGGGGAAGTTCCCCTTTATAGCACAAGACTTCACAAATGCGTTGACAACAATCAGATTCATTTCTAAAAATTACGGAGAAAAAAGGGAAAAACAAAACAGATGTACTTTTTATATATAGTGAACATAAATTAAAAGAATTTATAAAACGGTCACCTTTTTTACAGAATAAATGCAGACTGAATTATAATTGCACCTCCAGGTTGAAGCTGTTTGAGTTGCTTTAGTTTCATTTTCCAATAATAAATAAATAAAATTTGTTCTTGAGTTTTAGATCCACCTGAGCCACAACAGGACTCTAAGTCATTATTGGGCTTTCTTCCCTTGGTCGCTCCTGTGCGCAGCGTGTGAGTGGGCTGAGGTTATAGATTTCATTGGCCCATCAGGGCGTATGGTATCTTTTCGGGGTGGCATTCGCTCATTAATTCGGTCTAGACCTCGGGCTTCTTCAAAACTTCGGATCTTGTGCTGAAGCGAGAACCCTCTGATGGCTACAGAAAAACAGGAAGGGGGTAGAGGGAGCTCAATTAGGCTGCAAAGCTACAAGCTTAAGAAAAAGTTTCTTAGCACACAGCAACCTCCTAAAGAAACACACAGAAAGGTGGCTAAGGAGCATAAGTCTGGTGAAGGTCACAAGCAATGTCTGACTGAATCAGTCTTGCCTGAAGCTACTGCTTCCTTAAAGCCCAAAGGGCAGCTGAAATTGTGAAAGTAATTGTCATAAAAGCTCTATATGCATAATCACGGTAGAAATACACCTGACAAAAAGCTAACAAGTACTTACTGGGCCCCAGTACATTTGAGAAAGAGTATCTTATGCACCAGAAACGTGCTCAATGCTAGAAAAAAGGCAACACTAGAATAACAGGACAAGTTAAACCCAGAGTAGTCGATTTTAGCACAAAGACCACATAGATCACCAAAAAAAAAGTAACAGAAGAGCTTATCTTTTTGTTTAGGACAGGCTTTTATCTTGAACAACCAGGAGCTGTACATAAGTTAAAAACTTAAAAATAGCTTCCAGATATTTTCTTCCTGATTCAACTTTTGTATCACCAAGGAAAGGCATTCCCATTTTGAAACCAACTTACCTAGTAAGACAATTAAATATATAATATAAATTTATCAATTCCAATGGTTTTCACAGAAACAAAGTTAATTTAACTTGCCTACCTTGGGGCAACCTTAGCAATGAATTGAACTAAATTCCAGTCTACTTCTGTGCCTGCTCTTGAAATATTTTAGAATCATTAAAGAGGCTGACCTATTTGGCTCTCTTTAGAATCAAATGGATGTCTCTTGTACACGAAAGAGATATAGGAGTAAACCACTTGACCTTTCATGACCAGTTACTTAAGCTTCTGCCATTGCATTAAAACTGATAGAGCCCAGAAAAAACTGTAGCTGTGGTGAAGGTTATTTACAATTAATGCAAAGATAGGACACAAAGGAAACACCTGCTTTGTGAACATGCCTAGAAATAGCTATTCCTTTTCTCACTGTTACAGTTTTGGTGATGCAATAATAAAATATTTGAAATGTTGATAAAGCTTTGAAAAACCAGTAGACAGACACATGATCACATCTATCAGAGTAATATGGCCATACCTTCCCGGGCCTCTACCGCTTCTACTGTGGCTGTAAGAGGGCAGGAGCAGTAGCATGCAAAAATGAAGACAGAAAAAGAGTGAGTAACCAACAGCACTGCTGGCAGCACAGCCATCCCAGGGTCCCATCTTCTAGCCTATCCCCATCCGTAATGAAAGTCAACTAGTTAGAGAAGCGAGAAGATTATTGCGAGAGACTCAATTGGGGTGGGAGGAATATGGGGTGGGGAGAGTTTCTAATATTTTTAACATTTTGGGTGGCATGGGAACATTGTTCTCTTCATTTTAAATAGCCCCAACTGCTACTTTATATCTTGACATCCACAAATAACATGAAAAATCAAATAATCTGACATCACAATCATCTTTAGTTTGTAAAATAGCTCAGGTGATACTAAATGAGCTACTGCTGGGTCCTATTAGAAAAGCTTATTTACAACTACATCTTACTGCTCTTAAGTATCTTATTTGGAGTCCAACTATCCTACTAATTACTTTTTTTTTTTTTTTTTTTGAAGAGTAGCCTTTGAATAGCAGACTGGCATTTGGAAGGAGAGAAAAACAGATTCCATGTGGAGGGTTATTTCTTGTCCAGGAGTGAAATACAAAGCTAACAAAGGCAAAGAACTATTCAATTCCTAATGTGAATGTGTAAACCCATCTGGGCTTAAAAATATAGTGGAGGCTGATATTTCCAATCCATATGGCTTCCAAACAGTGTTCAAGAGAGTAGACCAATAACTAAGCTCTCTTCTTTCTTCGCAATGGAAAAGGAAGCAACTTAAAAATTAGTACCAACAGGTAAACTGCCTTGCATCTCCTTTCTCAGAGAGTAAAAACTCTTAACATATGAAAAGGCACAGGGGGTGGCAAGAAAGATCCTATTAGGAGAACCCTGTCAGTTACTCCAGTACCAATTTGCCAAAAGAAGGCAGGGAAGAATAATGAGCAGTAACAGTTTGCTGCTATTCCCAAGGCTTTATGTATCAATATGGAAAAAGAAACTGAAAGAACTACATTAACTACTAACACGATGCGAAAAATGGATCACTGGAATCTACTTATGAAGTGCTTTCACTTGTCAACCATAGGTAGGCATGTATTAAATCACTGTCACACCCTTTCTAATCTCCTTAAGTAGAACAAATACACTTTACAAGAAAGCTACAGTGCCTTCTAACAACACATCGCTGATGTAACTGTTAGGAAGTGCGAGGAGAAAGCATTGCTGAAACTGTATACTGAGTGTTGGTCTAATTAGAGCTTAAAAGCCATGTGGTAAAATGTGTATGATACTATGTTGTTTGGGGCCCTCCCAGAATTGCTATTCCCATTGGCTATAAAGATAGCAGCCTGCCATAAGGGCCTTTATAAGAATACATCAAACTACCTGAACTTTTTTTTTCTTTTCAACATCTGAACTGAAACGGAATTCATATACCACAAAATTCACTTGTTTCAAGTATAGAAGTCAATGGTTTTAATATAGTTAAGAGTTGTGCAACTTCACCACAATCTGTACTTAGAATATTTTTATTGCCCCAAAGAGAAACCCCCCACTTACTAGCAGTCACTTCCCATTTTCTTCCCTCACCTCTTCCCCTTAATCCTAGTCGAACATGAATCTACTTCCTCTGTAGATCTGTCTGTTCTGGACATTTCATATGAGTGACATCATATAGTATGTGGTCAAGGTTCAGTCATGTTGACATATATATCTGTATTTCATTCCCTTTTATGGTTGAATAGTATTCCATTGTGTAAACCATATTTTGTTTATCCACTTTATGGACAATTGCTTGTTTCCACTTTTTGGCTATTACGAAAATGCCATTTTGGACTATTAGGATGAATGCCATTTATGAACACCTGTGTACAAGTTTTTACGAGGACATATTTTCATTATTTCTTTGTGGGGTATGTAGCTATGACTAGAATTGCTGGGTAAAATGTTAACTCTAAGTTTAATCATTTGAAGAACAGTCAGTATGTTTTCCAAAGCAGCTGCACCATTTTACATTCCCACCGTAAGTGTAAGAAGGTCCCAATTTCTCCACATTCTCAACACTTCTTATTAACTGCTGTCTTTTCACAGCCATCCTACTGACTGTGAAGTGGTATCCACTGTGGTTTTGATTTGCATTTCCTGAATGTCTAATGATGTCAAACATCATTTAATGTGCCATTTGTATGTCTTCATGTGAAAAATGTTAATCGAATTAAAAATGAGTAAAGAATTGAATTATCTTATTATTCAGTTGTAAGAGTATATTTTCTAGATACCAATCTCTTATGAGATATACAATTTGAAAACATTTGCATCTATTCTGTGGGTTGTCTTTTCATTTTTTCTTTTTCTTTTTTTTTTTTTTTTTACTTGAGGAGTTTTGCTCATCTTGCCCAGACTGGAGTGCAAAAGTGCAATCAAGGCTCACCGCAACCTCCACCTCCCAGGTTCAAGCAATTCTCTTGCCTCAGCCTTCTGAGTAGCTGGGATCACAGGCGTGCACCACCATGCCTGGCTAATTTGGTACTTTTGGTAGAGATGGGGTTTCTCCATGTTGGTCAGGCTGGTCTTGAACTCCTGACCTCAGGTGATCCGCCTGCCTCAGCCTCCCAAAGTGCTGGGATTACAGGCGTGAGTGCCCGGCTTTCATTGTCTTGCAGTACAAGAGATTTTAACTTTGATGTAGTCCAATTCATAACTGATCTGTTTTAATCTGATGGTCTTTGTGAATCTTGTTCTGTCCTTGGCTTTCCCCACTATTTTGGCTATTAGGATGCTTAGAATCAAATTTGTGGCTCACTACTGGCTTTTTGTTTTTCTTTGTCCTTCAATTTCCAAGCACATTTATTTTATCCACTGTGTTTTATGTATGCTGTAACTCACACCAATCCCTCTTAGATCAAGGTGGGGCATACATGAATGTATGTTACATTGCCATATGGGATACTGTCGGTTGAAAGCTCTCCAAGTAAAGTTACAAGAACAATAAAAGGTCTTTTTAAGCTAATGTTCCAGTTTGCCAGTGGAACCAAGCCTCTGATGTGAAAATGACAAAATAAACTCACTTCCTGTGAATCAGTAAGAATAAGAAACTCTAATTTATTATATAAAAAAAAAAGAATAAGAAACTCTAAAAAGTTGGCTCCAACTTTACCTTTGTTCTCATACATTACTGAAGATTTCTATCAATTTTGGAAGTATCAATAAATGGTCCTCTATTGATTAAAACACTCATATTAAACTCAGGAAGAGAGAGAAATTTAATATGTTGGGGCTGAGTCCAAAAGATGACCAAGAATTAGAAATAAATTTCCAAATAACACAGCCATATAATTCTGTTATTCGGCCTGGGTTTGCAGGTTTGCGCTCTCAAGGTCTAGACAAAGTTGATTTAGATGAAAACAAAAACTTTGTGGATCAGCAAATTTTCATAATGTTCATGTAAGGATGCTATAGGACATTCTTTTTTTTTTTTCCCTCTTAACTCGTGTTACTGCCTATTATTCTAACATATCTTTGTTAGAGTTGCTCTCAGAATGTCTCACATGACTAATTACCAAGCAAAGCAATGGTGGGAACATATTCTGCTTACAAAAAACTACACATTTATTTGAGAAAAATATTCAACCAGAAATAGTTTACTGATACTTTCTGTGAAAGTAAAGGAACTAGGAAAATAAACTATACTTCCAAAAATAAAATGTTCAGGCTTCCTTCTAAACAGCTGAACTCTAAAACTTCAGTATTCAATTTGAAAGAGAAGGAGGAATTTAATCCTATAAGAAGAAAAAAAGGGCCGGACGTGGTGGCTCACGCCTGTAATCCTAGCACTTTGGGAGGTGAAGGTGGGCAGCCTGCCTGAGCTCAGGAGTTTGAGACCAGCCTGGGCAACACAGTGAAACCCCATCACTACTAAAATACGAATAATTAGCCAGGCATGGTAGTGTGCGTTTGTAGTCCCAGCTACTCGGGAGGCTGAGGCAGGAGAATTGCTTGAACTCGGGAGGCAGAGGGTGTGGTGAGCCAAGATCGCACCACTGCACTCCAGCCTGGGTGACACAGCAAAACTCTGTCTCAAAAAAAAAAAAGGGGGGGGGTTTGTCCCTATTAGTCAATAGCAATGCAATTTCTACCAAAGAAAAAGGACTCCTATAAATGGCAGGATGGCCAGGCACACTGGCACACGCCTGTAGTCCCAGCCACTCAGGAAGCTCAGGCAGGGGGACTGCTTGAGGCTAGGAACTGGGTGCTGCAGTGAGCTGTGATAGTGTCTGTAAATACCCACTGCCTCTAGCCTGAGCAACTCTGTCTCTCGGAAAAAAAAGAAAAAAGGCCAGATGAAGGATGATGTGGGAAAAAAACTTAAGTAGAAACAATTCAACAAAACAAGGGGAGCAAAAAAAGCAGTGAAACTGGAGTTTAAGATATTAATGCTTCAATGCCAGTTTTCATACCTAGAGTTAGTCACCCAGTGACGTGATCTCCTGTCTCTTCCCCTTGTATGTTTATTCTCACAAACATCAATCTTTTCATTCCAGGATTCCAGAAAGCCCTTTCCTAAGAAGTCAGCTCCCAGGTAATTTTTAGAATTGGTACTCTGATTGAAGGGGTGATTGTGGCACTGGACTAGAATATGGCTGCAGGGAAAGAGGCAAACTCCCTCTCTGATTGAGAAACTGTAACTCCACCATCCCGGATTGTTTTTAGTAAGGCACAAAATATATGTGAGGTATAACATGTACACAAGTTTGTATAGCTCTATACAGTCTTACATGCGTATACATATGTATAACTACCACCCTGATAGTAATATAGAACATTCCTAACACTCTAGATGTTCCCTGTGCCCTTACGGGACAATATTCTCCCAGCAGAGGAAGTGACATTCTCACTTTATTGGCACTGATCCGTCTGACGGTTCTTAAACGTAATGTAAATCAGACAGTCTGTGCTTTTCTGTGTCTGGCTTTTGCAGTTTACAGTAATGTCTGTGAGATTCAACCATGTTGTAGCATGTGTCCACAATGTGCTATTTTTTATTGCTGAGTATTATTCCATTGTATAAATAGAATATAGTTTACTTATTTATATTTTGAAATGCAGTTTATTTATGTAGTCTACTATTGATGGACATTTGGGTTGTTTCCAGCTTTGAGCTATTATGAATAAAGCTCCCGTGAACATTCCCATGCATATCCTTTGGTGAACATATCTAGTTTCTCTTGGATATATGCCAGGTGTGGAACTGCTGGGTTACAGGGTAGACATATGTTTAGCTTTCCTGCCCAACAGTTTTCTAAAGTGCTTGCACCAATTTACAAGCCCCCCAGCAGCATACCTAGTTCCAGTTCTCCACAAACACACCAATACTTCGTACTGTCAGACTTTTTTTTTTTTTTTTTTGAGACAGGATCTCACCCTGTTACCCAGGCTAAAGTGCAGTGGCACACCCATAGCTTACTGCAGCCTTGAACTCCTGGCCTGAAGTGATCATCCCACCTCAGATTCCTCAAGTGCTGGGATTACAGGTGTGAGTCATCACGCTCTGGCCCAGACTTTTAATTTTTAGCCTTTCTAGTGGGTATGTCATGGTACCTACTGTGATTTTTTTTTTTTTAAACAGAGTCTCGCTCTGTTGCCCAGGCTGGAGTACAGTGGCGCAATCTTGGCTCACTGCAACTCCACCTCCCAGGTTCTAGTGACTCTAGTGCCTCAGCCTCCTGAGTAGCTGGGATTATAGGACTGTGCCACCACACCCAGCTAATTTTTGAATTTTTAGTAGATGTGGGTTTCACTGTGCTGGCCAGGCTTTTCTTGAACTCTTGGCCTCAAGGGTTCTGCCCACCTCAGCCTCCCAAAGTGTTGGGATTACAGGCGTGAGCCACCACACTGTGGTTTTAGTATCTATTTCCTAGATGAAAAACTGTAACTATATTAAGATCTTTTCATATGTTTATTGGCCACTTTGATGTCCTCTTTTGTGAAGTGCCTGTTTACATTTTTTGATCATTTTTGAAATTTGTTTTTTCCTGTTGATTTTTAGTTCTTTATATATTCTGGATATAAAGATTTTTGTCAGACATATATACTGCAAAAATTTTCTTCCATTTTGTGTCTGGCCTTTTTCCTCTCTTAATCATGTATTCTTAAGAAGAAAAATTCTTAAGTTTAATGAAATTTAACTGGGCTTTTTCTTTTAAGGTACTTTTTACATCCTACTTAAGGACTCTGCCTACCCCAGTGTCTACTCTCCATGCTTTCTTCTCATTTCAGTGTTTTTTTGCTTTTTACATGTAAGTTATAATAAGCCATTCTGATTTGGTTTTCTGTATGGAGGGAAGTAGGAGTGAAGATTTATTTCCCCCAGATGGTATAACCAATTGCTCTCACGGCACTTACTAAGGAAGTCCCCATCTGCACATGTGCACTGACTGTCGGGTAACGGGAGCACACCTCCACGGAGGAGTGCTCTCATACTCACCCGTCTCGATGGTCTGCTTTCCTCCTGAGAGGACGCCCAGAGGTAGCGTGCCTGTGGGAGTCAGGCCCTTCAGAGTAAGCACACTCTCACTTTCTTGCCTGCAAAGGAAGACCAAAGCCCTGGGTTAATGCCAGGGAGCCCACCGCTCAGCAACTCAAAGATACTGAAGGAAGTGAAGAAAGAGAACAGAGATGGAAGACAGGTTCTCCTACTTCCTACCCCTTCCCTGACTCAAAGAAAGGGATGTTTTCCGCAAATATTTTCATTTTAAACAATCAGCCAGTTTTTGTTTTTCAATTAGAAGCACTTCACACCCAGGCACTGTTCTAACATTTCCCATATATTATCCCATTCAATACACCTAACAACCTGTGGTTAGGGTCTGCTACTATTTCTATTTTACAGGCAAGGAAACTAAGGCACAGAGATGAAACTCAAGATCACACAGCTAAGAAGAGGTAGAGCCAGAATTTGAACACAGGCAATCTGGTTGTAAAGTCCACACTAAACCACTACATTCACTATGTCTAAGCTACTAACGAATGAATGTTTGCTGGAACATTTTTAGTCACTTTAACATGTTCATTCAATCTGCACTCAACCTAAAGACCTGCAGTTTCAATACCAAATTCCAATTCTAAAAAGACTGCTCTGAATTCGACTTCTAATTTACTCTCAATATGCCTTTAATCCACACTGTAATGACAGACATCCTTACCTAAGAATTGAAAAGACCCGTGCCATCTTCCCAATGGCTCTGATCTTATTCCTGATGATCTCCTTACGAACTGTAGTGCTTCCTTAGAGAATACAAAGAATACATAAGTTAAAGGAATGTGTTAATAGGTTGCCTTTAAAAAATTCAGGATGAAGTGCCCTAAGCTAAAGAAACAATTGTTTTTTTAAAAAGAAATGAAGGTTTAAGTTTGTTTTAACAAAAATCTCAGGAAGTTCTAAGGAGCAAGAGAAAAAATAACCCACAAGATAAAAAGATGAAGTAAAAAATAAGAGGCCACAAAAAAGACAGACTGGGTGGATCTATGAGAGGCAGGAACTTATTTGTGGTTGTGAAATGTAGAACACAGCAAAGAATATAAAACACACACACATAAACCTCACAAAGAAAGCTGCTACAGCAAAGATCTCTTTTGATAATGCTGTAGACCACCTTAGGGCACAGGGTTTGGCCTGCCAAATGGCAAGTGATCATTCCAGCAGCTGACTTCCGTATGTAAACACAACACCCAGCTAGCTCTCCTGAACTCAGTGAGGGCTGCTTTCATTCTATAATCTTCACTTACATTAGTGAGTTATTGCCTCACAACACTACTGACAACTGTGTACTATTTAAAAAAGCAACAACAGAAAAAGTTAATGTAAGACTTTATGGCTTTTCCTCATCTAAGATTCTGAAAATAGCCCACACATGAGAAGCCACGGTCCAGCATGCACCAGGGAATTACAGTCAAAAGTCAGAAAAAGAAACATGGCCTCTCCTTCCACACCTCCAACCCTCAACACCCTGCCAGATCATGCAGCAGGTCCAGAGAAAACGTATACATTAAAACTGAAGGGGAGGATGGCGAACCTGTTTGAAATTATTCAACTACCAATTTTAAAACTCTATGTGGTGGGACAGAGAATAAGCATTAAGCTCTTAGCACAGTTTATTCGGATACCTTTCTGATAGCTTGGAATGTAGTGATCTTCAGGGAGAAGAGACACCAAGAAACAAGGAGATGAAGACAGAAATATGAGAAGAGAAATTTAAGTTTACATGGAAAATAGGAAAAAAATCAAAGTGAAATGCAATGAAAGAAACAGACTATTATCTTATAAGGAACATCTTTGGTATCACGATACAACACTGAACTACAGATTTCTTTTGTCACTAGTTTCTCTCATTTCTTAAAAGTTTATGGTTTTACATTAATTCGTATCTATGAGCATCCAACATCTTCTGCCCTCACAGATCATGAAAATAACATTAAACAAAGATATCATTTGTGGAAGAAATGATGCCAAAAACAAGAAACTAAAACGGAGGATAGAACAGTGTGCAAATCTCTTCACAGGAACAGTATGTTTTTTGTTTAATGGATTCAACAGCTTCTCTTTCAGGGGATATAATCGTTCTTCCTTTATTTATTTATTTATTTTTGAGACACAGTCTCTCTCTGTCTCCCAGGCTGGAGTGCAGTGGCACAATCTCAGCTCACTGCAACCTCCACCTCCTGGGTTCAAGCAATTCTCCTGCCCCAGCCTCCCAAGTAGCTGGGACTACAGGCGCATGCCACAACACCCGGCTAATTTTTTGTATTTTTAGTAGAGACGGGGTTTCACAGTGCTAACCAGAATGGTCTCAATCTCCTGACCTCGTCATCTACTAACCTTGGCCTCCCAAAGTACTGGGATTACATGTGTGAGCCACCATGACCGACTGGGTGTTCTTCCTTTTTATTTATTTATTTTTATTTTGTGGTGGGAAAGAATAGGAAATATGTAAGTTTTTTTTTTTTTTTTTGAGAAAGGATGGTCAAACTCTTTTGGTCAGGCTAGAGTGCAGTGGCGAGATCTCGGCTCACTGCAACCTCAGCCTCCCAGGTTCAAGTAATCCTCCTACCGCAGGCCCCTAAGTAGCTGGGACCACAGGCATGCATCACTACATCTGGCTAATTTCTGCATTTTTAGTAGAGATGGGGTTTCGCCATGTTACCCAGGCTGGTCTTGAACTCATGTGCTCAAGCGATCCACCCACCTCAACCTCCCAAAGTGCTGAGATTATAGGTGTGAGCCATCGTGCCCAGTCAGTTCTTCCTTTTTAGAGTTTTGAATGTTCTTCAGAATTTCAAGTTCATTTAAGTTGCTTTTTTGTTGTGGTTTGTCTCTTAAAAGACTTTCCTTAGGTGTTGATAATCCTTGGTGTTCACTCATGATTAAGAGTAAGGGACTAAAACGATTTCAGAATTGGTAGGTAGACATTGCTGACTTTGTGCTTTACATCGAGTGATCAGGGTTGGCCTTTGTTAGAGAGAACAGAGTATGCATTTAGTCACCTTGCTTTTGGCAGGGTACTGATGCCCTTATTTGTATCCTCCGTCCCCAAACCCTTGCGTTTATACTTTTTAGAGATTAGCCTTTAGACTTGGAGAGGAGGCAGTTGCCCAGAGTCTCACTTTGCTGCCCAGGCTGGAGTACAGTGGTATGATCATAGCTCACTGCTAAACCAAATGAACAGAAACCTTGAATTCCTGGCCTCAAGTGATCCTCCTGTCTTAGCCTTCTAAAGTGTTGGGATTACAGATGTGATCCACCATACCTAGCCAAGCTTTTTTCTTTCTCTTTCATCTTAAGCATTACGATGTGCTTAAGTACTATGTGTATTTGTTATGCTTCCATTTACAAGTCTTTAATATGTGGCTTAATGTCTTAGCAGTTTTGGAAAATTTGTACTCATCATCTTTTCAAATATTGCTTCTACTCCATTCTCTATTCTCTGGGACTCCAAACACATGTATGCAAGGCCTATTCACAGTATCCTCTATGTCTCTTAGGATTTTTTTTTTTTTATATATTTTCCTTTTTTTCTCTTCATGCTTCATTCTAGATGGTTTCTTCTGAGACCTATCTTCCAGTTAACTTATTCTACGATTAGCTTCATTGACTCTGCTGTTAATCCATCTTTTGAGTTTTTAAATTTGTCATTTTATTTTTCAGTCCAGAACTTTCTTTTGGTGCTTTATCAAATCTGCTATATCCCCTTTTATAATTCACAGTTTTCTGCTAAAACTCTCAGTCTAGACTTTTATGTCCTTGAACACAGTAAACATAGTCAGATTTTGTTTTTTAGCATGGTTAAAGTCTGATCTGATAAAGCCACCATCTGGAGAACCTGAGTGTCCGTTTTTATTTTTGCAATTTCTGATGGTTCTCATTCATGTTGTTATATCTCCTCACACGCCTGGTTATTTGTGGTTGTGAGCCACGTACCACATTCAAAAGACTATTTGTAGAAATCATTTAAGGTCCTACACGATGTTATCTTAGTCTAGAGAGGTTTGTTTTCTTCAGGTGCCTGGGCCACCTTATTTAAACTTTCAGGGATTGAATGATTTGAAGGTAGGCTGTATTTTTTTCCAGTCCCATCTCACCCTAACTCCTACATAGATGCAATTTTTGAGGGTCCCAAAGCAGTGAACAGAAGCCTTCTAGCACTCACATCCTCCTTGGCAAGCCCTGAACACTAACTTTTTTAGCTTAGCCACACAAGGCTATCAAGAGGGCTGCTCAACCTCTTAACCTCCTCTTTTGAAATTCATGAATATCCTTAAAAGAGAAACAGTCCCAAATACTGGTCTCACCTCTCTCCATTTCTGCCTTTCTCCAGGTCGCAAACTAGGAATTCTTTATACTTCATATACTTTCTGATGCCTTTGAAACAAGCTAAAAAATAGTTTGTATAGTTTTTCTAGTTTTCTTTTTTTTTTAATTTTTATTTTTTTTTATTTTAATTTTTTTTTGAAAGAAAGAAAAAGAAAAGTTCCAAAGAGTGAAAGAAAGAAAGAAAAAAAAGAATGAAAGAGAGAAAGAAAGAGGAAGAGAAAGAGGGAGAGAGAACAGGATTCTTGTTCTATTGCCCAGGCTAGAATGCAGTCTAAAAATGGGTATTAAAAACCTCTTTTATGCCAATAATTGTGCTTA
>CAUYLG010060060.1:0-11654 GCA_963573385.1 Cacajao melanocephalus
TAAAAGAGGTTTTTAATACCCATTTTTAGACTGCATTCTAGCCTGGGCAATAGAACAAGAATCTCGTTCTCTCTCCCTCTTTCTCTTCCTCTTTCTTTCTCTCTCACATTCTTTTTTTTCTTTCTTTCACTCTCACTTTCTTTCCTCTCTTTTTCTTTCTTTCAAAACAAAACAAACAAACAAAAAAAACAAACAACAAAAAAAGAAAAACAGGATCTTACATAGTATCAAAATATTTCCCATATGATGCTTATTAATTACAAAGATTAATACAATGACTGCAGTAAAGTTACCACCTTAACTAAGTGATCACAGTTAACATCACCAGTAATGGTACCAAGAATGTCAAGTGTTATCTGATATCATGCACTATGAAGAAGACAGTATCACTTTTGTGGTATCCCTGAGAAAATAATGCATAACAAGTCTGAAAACGTGTAAACATCAAAAAGACACATCCTATAAAATATCTGGCCTATGCTCTTAAAATATGTCAAGTTCATGAAATAAGAGAGACTGAGGAATATTCTAAATGAAAAGAGACTAAAAAGACATAGCAATTAAATGCAGTATGCAATCCTTGATAAACAAACAAACAAAAAACCAGTAAGAGTCGTACAACAATGGTATGTAAAACATTAGTTGGGCAATTGGCAAAAATAAAAAAAGGTCTGAAGATTAGCCATCATATTGAAGTTAATTGCATTAACTATTGTACTGTGGTTTGTAAGAGAAAATCTTTGGTTTTAGGAAATGCACATTGATATGTTCAGAAGAAAATGAATGCAATGTCTAAATGTTTTTGATTTCACCACTTTTTAAACTATCTTAAATGCAATGGCAAAGCCAAACTAAGCATTTATGTACCACTTCTAAAGACAGTACATGCCATCTACTATTCTTTATTATACCTTCCTAAAAGCATCTCTAAATTTCTAAAAATTGATTACTGAAGCTAATTTTATATCTGAATTACAGTATCCACACTGACAAATAGATTGTATGTGAATAGAGTAAATAGTGAAAAAAAACCCCACATTTTATATTACATACCCCAGAATATATTTTGGATATTTGAAAATATTATTGAAGTATTTTTAAAAGGGGAGTCTTAAAAAACATATATTTTTCTAAATTTTTGTTACAGTAAATATTGTCCAAGCCATTTTTAAAATTTTCTACTTATATGATGAATAAAGAACTTATAAAATCATTATAGTAGATTAGTTTATGAAAATATATTTAGTGGATGTCATACTTGCAGATGTCTATCATTAAAGATTGGCTGAGAATACAACTTTCTTTATAATAGAATCTTATTTTAAAAGAGATAAAAATCTGGTTCTCCATATATTTCCCACTGGTGTTTTCTGCATTTTAAACATTAATACTATTTTTCTACGGATAATTATGTTTCCAATAAAAATATTAATGTTTTAAAAGAAAGTTCACATATTAACTATTTGTTGGTAAAAAATCTACCATGGAAAAAATAAGTTATTTTCATCCATGACCTCAATTACTATCTATATCTGTATATATAGTAATTGATGATTTTCTAACTAGAATGTTGAGCTTAATCTTTTCTTCTGAAATTTCATGCACAGTCCTTCACGTCTAACTGCCTCCCAGACAGTTTCCTCTAGGTGTCTAATACCTGATCTCAATTTATCACTTGTTTCTTAAGCTGCAGTTTCTACAACTTGAATATTGCTTCATTAATAAAACTGACATACACTGGAGACTGAAATGTTCTTATAGAATAATTTTTACCCAGAGTTACACCCTGCCTCAACTGGACTTAACTGGTACTGATGGTTTAGCTGTGTTCCAAATCTCATCTTGAATTGTAGCTCCCATAATCCCCATGTGTCATGGGAAGCACCTAGTGAGAGGTTTACTTTATTTATGCTTGAAAGTAGGGCTGTTGGGCTTGGAGTCCAATATGAGAAGAAAGCACTAAAGAGGTGAGGTGCTGGATAGACTATAGCCACTGTTGCAACCAAATCCTCTGCCTCGTGTGGGTATCATCTATGTTCAATATCTCCGAAATCTCCCCTAAAGTTTCAATATAATGCTTCTTAGTTAAAATTATATGCATATTATATATGTATCTTACATGTGTGTATATGCACACCTGCATTGCTTAGGCATTTACTTGCCATATAAAACTCAGTAAATCTAATTTTAAATTTTAGTCTTTTCCACAATTTGACTTCTCCTTTCTTTATTACCAGTAATATCATCAGACAGATTTAAATCATTTGAATTATCTTCAATTTTTTCTCTTTCTCTTCTTTTCATCCCATATACTATGAATCAACAGATCTTAAACTTTACTCATAATGCTCTTGACATGTAAATCTTCCATTTTGTCATCATTCCCATTCTAGTCCTCATCTTGTCACACTTTAACTACACTGAGAGTTTCTTAACTGACCACCTTCTCAGATCAATCCCTTGGTTTAAGAGAGCGATACGTTAAAGGTGCCTCTGTAATCACATCACATCCTGACTCAAAACCTTTAAATATCTTCTCCCCTTGTTTCCTTAATATTCTTGCCCCAGTCAGGCATGGTGGTTCACACCTGTAATCCCAGCACTTCGGGAGGCTGAGGCGAGCAGATCATTTGAGCTCAGGAGTTTGAGACCAGCCTGGCCAACATGGTGAAACCATGTCTGTACTAAAAATACAAAAATTATCTGGGCGTGGTACCTGGCACCTGTAGTCTCAGCTACTTGGGAGGCTGAGGCTTGAATGCAGGAGGTAGAGGTTTCAGTGAGCCAAGATCATCCCTGCATTCCAGCTCAGGCAACAGAGTGAGACTGTCTTAAAAAAAAAGCCCCATTGGGCTCTAATGGTGTGTCAATATGTGTTGTCAATTTTTAATACTTTTGTAAGTTATTTTATCTAGCCATAAAAAGGAAAAATATCAAATTTGTGAATAAATTAAAGATGTGAAAATAAAGAACTTTTGAAGTATGAAATGCCACATTCTGAATTTCAGTTCTAAAAATAAAGTTTGGGCGAGGTGATTAGGAAATACCACAATTGGGAAACAATGGTTTTTTTTTTTAAGTTAAAAAAATACATTGTTATTACAAAAACTTTTTAAAGTTAAAAATTAAAAAGAAAATGCAATTTTAGACTATATCACAATAAATAAATTAGAACATATATTTTCAAAAGCTTGACCAAAGAAATACTTTTCAAAGCATATTACACAGATTCCAAGCATACAAAACAATAAAAAGGAAACTATCTTATTAAAGTGAAGCTTCCTGGTGCTCCTTCTTTCTCCTTCCCTACACCCAAAAAATTGTCCCTGGCCCTTCCACAGAACTCTAACTCTTCCTGGGATTTTGTAACCCATTGCTCTAGGTCAAGCCTGGAAAATATGTTACATTTTATGGTCAGACTATACATAAATATTGTAGTAAGTCCTTGCTGCTGTACTCTGAGTAAGCTAAACTGAAGTTTATTTTGGAAGACAGCAAAATAAGAGTGAGGTGACGGAAAATCACATAATGGGGATTAGTTGATTGATTGAAAGAAATAGAACTGTTGAGCAGAAGGACAGAAGAATTAACAGTAATAAGATACTGGTTTTTATGTGTATGAAGGCTTTCATATAGAATCATTTTAGATAGCTCCAAATATCAAGTAAAAATCCCTCTTGAAAGAATGGATGATTCAAATGACAGAAAGCTTTACGAAAATTCTAGGGCCTACCATTGGTTTAGACTTTTGTGCATGCCTGTGTGTGTGTATGTGTGTGTGTGTGTGTGTGTGTGTGTGTGTGTGTGTGTGTCTTTCTAGGCATGGCTTTTGCCACGCTAGGTAGTTGGGATATGTATGAGAATAGCTATGCATATGTTAATTCTTGGAACATTTAAATATTTATTAGATGCTGACAATGTTTCAGACACTGTTCTAAGTGACGAGGATTAAGAGATAAACAAAACACAATCGCTGTTTTTAATCTGGTAAGCAAAACTAACATTTCATAAAAAAACTACAATGTAATATTAAAAGTGGTAACCAGAGATATAAACAGCACTATGGGAAATGAAAATGAGAAATAAAGTCAGGCTTCTTGGGGGTAGTCAGTGAACGTTTCACAGTGGTATTATAGTATACAGCTTGTTTTAGAGACTGAGCCTACTAAGTGATGACATGAGAAAATGTATCCCAGATGAGGATAATGGTTACAAATATTCCAAGGCACAGAATTACACAGATTAGGTGGAAACCATTTAATATGGTTGGAAATTAACATGTGTGCCTGCAGTTGAGTGAGGTGCTAAGGACAGAAAAGTTGTTCCAGGGGGAGATAAAGACAAGAGTTTGAATCCCCTGGGTGACAGACAGATACCCCATCTTTCAACCTACTACATTTGCAATAGACTTGTGTTTTGGTGTATGGAGGGGTGAGAGATGGGGCTAGCATTTACAAAGACATAAATATTACTTTTTCCCACATTTTTAGTATACAAAAAAAGTCACTAAAGAGAAATAGAAAATTGCAATATAAGTATAGGTAGATTATATTTGCTATATTTTCTAATTATTTAAGAAAATTAATAAGAAATATACTTTGTTGCTATTTGATCAATGAAAACTAATCTGAGTTGTCTCCCATATAACACACACAATTATGCTCAGATCAAATAAGGATATGAAACCATGAATTAAAAAATGAGATGAATGATTGTAAATAAGTGCTCTCTTAAGCTTTCCCTTTCATTTATTCCCTGATGATGAAAACCAAAGGGCTGCAGTATTAGTAGATCATGAATATTAGATACAATTTATAGCCCTAAGAAACAATGCTTTTGAATTTTCCAATATATAATAATTCTTAGCCTTTTAATATATTTCTATTTAAAACACAAATTTATAAATTAAGTTTCAAAAAGAAATATTTTAGTAGAAACAAAATGATTTTATTCTGAAAACTTTTACATTTTAAGATTAACTTCAATTTTCTAGACTTTTCAGCTGAAGCATTGCAAAGTTTCATTTAATAAGGCATTACAAAAGAATACATGTCTACATTTTATTTCTAACTTCTACTGCAACAGAAAAAAATCACTATTGAGTACTAGGCTTAATACCTAATACTAGGAAATAATCTGTACAACAAACCCCATGACATGAGTTTACCTATGTAACAAACCTTTGCATATACCATGAACTTCAAATAAAAGTTAAAATTAAATAAATAAAAAATCAAGGAAAAATATTGAATTGGCCAGGTGTGATGGCTTAGACCTGTAATCCCAGCACAAGGAAGGCCAAGGTGGGAGAGTCATTTGAGCCCAGGAGTTTGAGGCCAGCCTGGGCACCATAGTGAGACCCATCGCTATGAAAAACACAAAAAATTAGACAAGTGTGGTAGCCTATAGTCCCAGCTACTTGGGAGGCGGAGGTGGGAGGATTTCTTGAGTCTGGGAGGTTGAGGCTGAAGTGAGTCATGACTGCACTACTGTACTCCAGCCTGGGTGATAGAGTAAAACCCTGTCTTTAAAAAAAGAAGAGAAATAAAAACTTGGATTGATAAGCAACAGTTTCCTTACTTACACTGGTTTTTATTAACATGACTGGCATGAGGAAAGAGACACTAAAGGAGATATAGATTGTTATCATGTGTAATTCTAGGCAACTCTTTGTGGTGTATCTTAAGCCATCACTTAATGTTACCTCTCTACAATTTCACTTAATGTAAGCTCCTTGCACTCTTCACCTAATTTCACTTCTATGCAATTCATAGAGAAAAATAATTAAAATCTTAAACCATTATTCTTGATCTTTATATAATTTTAAATGAAAATGCAAATTGCCTTGCATTAGCTGTTATTTAGGAAGTGGTATGCATGCTCTAAAATTAAATGGATTGAAAGAAGAAAAATAATACGATTTTATACAATAACTTTGTTTCAAACAAAGAAATAAATTTGTACTAATGAAAATATGTCACTTGAAAACGTTAACCCACTCAATCATTCTTAAAAACGAAGGAATAACTTACAAATTAGAGACAATTGCTTGGGATTGCTACATTCTCTATTTGGTAAGATTCTACTCTGATTCAAAATACGCAAATAGTCTGTTCAAAAATCTCTTCATTCACATCTTTACTTACTAGCACTATTTTATCTAGTCCTTTATTACTCATGTTCCCAAACTTATTTTTTCTCTTAAGCATATAAACTATGCTTTTTTATTGACACTTTTAATTGTTTACTTATTTTAATTGTTTAGAACTTTACTCGCTTCACCTTTTTTAATGCTAACAACCCTGTAGGGAGATGTTATTGTTAGCCTCATTTTTACAAGGGAGCTAAGCTACAGATAAACTGCCACTAGCTTGAATTTTTAGTGGTGCTCCTGGTATGAGCAGTCTGGTCCTAGAGTCCAAGCTCTTAATCGCTACATGGTGTTACCTCCTACATGTTCTTTTAAGCAAAATATGTCATTCTTTTTTTTTTCAATCCAACTTTCACCCTAACTATACTGTGAACCTTTTATTTATCCATTCAGTTACTAAATGCGCCACTGTGCCAAACACTGGAGATGAAGAGAAAAATAAAACAAAATCCCTGTGCTCATGTAATTCACAAAGTAGTGAGGGAAGAAGCTATGGAAAACAGGCAGTAGGAGGACTGCTATGTTAGACATAAATCCAAATGTAGAGACAACCAGGAGGAGCACTGTGCTGAGAGTCAGGTAAGGTTTTCTCACAAAAGTCATGCCAAAACTCGGTGGTTTTAAAAAAATATTTTATGTATTTAATTGAAAAAATTGTATTGTTTATCATGGGTAAGAAGTTGTTCTGAAATATGTATACCTTGTGGAATGGCTAAATCAAGCTAATTAATATATGCATTACCTCACACACTTTTCACCTTAGTGGTTAGGATATTTAAATCTGCTCTCAGAGCAATTTTCAAGAACACAATACAGTTATTAACTAGAGCCACCAAGTGTTCATCAACAAATGAATGGTAAAAGAAAATGTGGTGTAATATACACAATGGTACACTATTTAACCTAAACTGAATTTTGAGGAATGTGGAGGAGAAAGCTGGGCACTGGAAAGGTGAGGTGAAAGGACATGCCAGGCAGCCATGTTACTTGTCCAAAGGCTGGGCATGAGACAAAACATGGAGTTGTGTGGATGTGCTAGTAGGTAAGTATGATGAAGTATAGACTGTAAGGTGGGAAGTTGTAATAAATGAGGCTATGAAGAAAGTAGAAGACTTGTGTGTAGGAATGGCATGATTACCTTTGCATCTTAGAAACATAGTTCTAAGGAAAGAATTGACTGGGAATGGTTTGTTTGGGGAAACTCCAGATTAGAGTGAAGGAGACCTGTTAGGATAGCATTGCAGTGAACTAGGAGAGAGATGATGGTCGCCTGAAAGTAGCTACACCATGATGGGTAAAACGGCTGGATCAGACAGATATGAAGACTGATTTCGAAATGATAACTTTTGGTGAATGATTGAATTTGGTGTTGAGGGAGAACAAAGAGAAGTATGGTGGGATAACTAGATTTTTATATTGTACAATTTGACAGGTGGTGACACTGATAACCAAGATAAAAGACTGAATAAAGCTCCTAGGTTTAGTCTTGGACAGATTAATTTGAAGTTTCTAAGTGACACATGAGTAGAGAAACCAAGTAGGTATTTGGATACATGATAAAGTTTGGGAGAAAGTTTGAAGATCAGTCTTTTTGAGGACAAGAATGTTTTTAGGTTAATTTTTTTTTTAATCCAAGATATTTGGCATATACAGCCAACCCTTCATATTGAGGGGTCTGCATCCAGAGATTCAACCAACCATAGATCAAAAATATTTCTAAAAATAATAAAATGTAAAAATACATCAATAAAAATAATACAAACAACAAACAATGCAATATAACAACTATGTAAATAACATTTACATTATATTAGGTATAATAATCTGGAGATGATGGAAAGTATACAGGAGGATATGCATAGGTTATGTACCAATACAACATTTTCTATAAAGGACTTGAGCATTTGCAGATTTTGGTAGCTTCAAGGGTCCTGGAACCAATGCAGTTACCAAGGGACAACTGTAATGTTTGGGCACTCAGTTAAACAAATGAGTAAGCATTACAAATTCTGCTTTAGTAAACAAAGCAATGCACACATATGGACCACTCTATCTAATACTAGTCCATTAAATAAATAAAGTTTTGACTCACTTTCCAATTAGTTGCTCACTTTCTAATAAAAATAACTTTATCACTTAAAAAAATTTAATATCTATAGAAATATTGGTTCTTGCAGATGGGATACTCATATAAAGAGTTGCTGTTTGGGGAACAATAAAAATAATTGTCAAACTAAAAGTTTGTTTTGTAAATACTTGCTGTATCATTTATGTAAAAGTCCAGTTCTTCCAAAGTTTGGACTCTTGCAAACACTACAAGTAAAAATACTTTTACTAATATTCCTATTAGTTTCTAAATTTTCTTTTGATGTGATATTATCAGATACGTCAAGAAATTCTTTCTGTCTCAGCAATGATTGAGCCAAGATGTGAAGGTTAGCAGAAGTTAACTAGGAAAAGGGGGTTGTGGAAAATGTTTAAGCATGCAAAGACATTGTAGTTATGATTTAAATTGGACCTGACTTTTCAATACCTGAAAATGTAATGGTTCTGATATCTGAAAATGATCAGAAAAATAAGTACCTGCAAGAGATATCATCAAGAAGCAAAAAATGATTATAAAAAACATATTTGAAAGCAGATGTGGGAAACGGAAAAATATTTTTGTTGATTGTATTTTGCAGAGTTAAGCTTTTTCAATTAACCAATTTAATAAAAATAAAAATTTCTTATAAATCTAGTAGAAACATTTCTTTGGTCAAAAAACATTCACCCATGCAAGTGGAACTATTGTTAAACAATGTTTAAGTGATATTAGTTTGTTTAGTGCACCCATATCTGTTCTTGGAGCTTTACCTCTGTTTAGGCATTGAAGGAACTGTAGTACTTTATGCCAAAGAGTTAAGGGAATAGAAAGCCAGTCTGTCATTTACTTATACCCATTAACCAATATGCATATTTTGAGAACCTATCTGGACAGAGGGTGCTATCAGAATGATATTACTTTTAAAGTATACATGTATCATGTGTAAAAAATACAGTAATGTATACATTACATATGTAAATTCATATATGTATATGAAATGTATTTATGTACCTATATGAATATAAAAAGAAATTCAGTAATATATGTGTATATATGTATGTATGTACTATTTCTGTTTGCAGGAAATAGCATGACATTTTCATTGGTGTATAACAGTAGGGAAAGCTGTAATAATGTGCATATATTTTTGTCCTAAAAGGAGCTTGTGAAAATCTATATTGGCTTCAACAATATGAACAGATTAGAAAATGGCTTTGGAATTTATGGTTCAGTAATGGCAACTTTTAAATAGCAAATTGCACACATTTCTTTAAAATGGAATTAAATTGGCAAAGGGCTTATTGGGGACACACCTATTGTGCAAAGCAAAGTGTAATTGTCCAGTGAGCAGGAAAGCAGTAGGGCCATGCTTGACTCCTTCATGACTTGGAGGAGAGAGGATATAGTCATCCAGGTGCTCAGTTTGCTTCCAAACATCTGAGCATGCTTTTTTTTTTTTCCACAATGATCCAAGTGAATTTTCACAGAGAAAGATACTAGTAAATGCATCAATTAGAGTAATGCTTTCTTTTATTTACCAGTGTAAAATAACTTATAATCAGTAGGTATGTCTTCATTATAGAACCTATGTTAATGCATGGTGTTTGCCTATCAGAAAATATGTCATCTATTAAATTATATGGATGGCTCTGTCCTGTTTTGGCATTTTTATTTTATTAGTAATTGTAAGTAGAGCTATGTCTCATGATTATTTGTGATAATGGCCCACATTTTTTTTCCCTATAAGTCAAGCAATGAATTAATTGTCAAAGAGTTTGGACTATAACCAAACTAGATGCTTTTTACAGTCAGATATATGTTATTATGTAGAAAAGAACACAGTAGAGGCTGGCTGAATTGTGCTTTACACTTCATCCAGACACAGTGATTATTATTTTCACTTAAGGACATAGGGAAGAATCAGACTCAACATATAGTTCTTAACTGATTAATGTAGGAATTGTCAAAGTTCGTGTTGTTCACTAGAAAAATTAGGTGATAAATTTAAACAGTTGACCAGACAAGCAGCTTCAAACAAATTGTTATTGAAGACAAAATAAGATTTGGCCAGAATAATCATATTTGCTGCCCTCATTGATTTAAATCACTAGATAAAATTCAAAATTCCACATCATATTTTCTTTCAACATATATTGGGTAATGATTTTTGATTTTCTGGTATCAAATAGTGCTGTCTAATATGTCAACAACAAAATACTTATTAACATTTTAATTTATTTATTTATTATACTTTAAGTTCTCGGGTACATGTACAGAAAGTGCAAATTTGTTACATAGGTATACAGGTGCCATGGTGGTTTGCTGCATCCATCATCCATCATCTACATTAGGTATTTCTCCTAATGGGATCCCTCCCCTATTCCCCCACCCCTTGCTATCCCTTCCCTATCCCCAATTCCCCGACAGGCCCCAGTGTGTGATGTTCCCCTCCCTGTGTCCATGTGTTCTCATTGTTCAGCACCCACTTATGAGTGAGAACATGTGGTGTTTGGTTTTCCGTTCTTGTGTCAGTTTGCTGAGAGTGATGGTTTCCAGCTTCATCCATGTCCCTGAAAATGACATTAACTCATCTTTTTTTATGGCTGCATAGTATTCCATGGTGTATATGTGCCACATTTTCTTTATCCAGTTCTATCACTGATGGGCATTTGGGTTGGTTCCAAGTCTTTGCTATTGTGAACAGTACCGCAATAAACATACATGTGCATGTGTCTTTATAATAGAATGATTTATAATCCTATGGGTATATACCTAGTAATGGGATTGTTGGATCACAGGATATTTCTATTTCTAGGTCCTTGAGGAATCACCACACTGTCTTCCACAACGGCTGGACTAATTGACACTCCCACCAACAGTGTAAAAGCGTTCATATTCTCCACATCCTCGCCAGTATCTGTTGTTGCCTGATTTTTTAATGATCACCATTCTAACTGGTGTGAGATGGTATCTCAATGTGGTTTTGATTTGCTTTTCTCTAACAACCAGTGATGATGAGCACTTTTTCATGTTTGCTGGCTGCATAAATGTCGTCTTTTGAGAAGTATCTGTTCATATCCTACGCCCACTTTTTGAGGGGTTGTTTTTTTCTTGTAAATTTAAAACAGCATGTTACTTGTACTGAAACAGAGGTATAGACCAATGGAACAGAACAGAGGCCTCAGACATAATGCCGCACATCTACAACCATACAACCATCTCATCTTTGACAAACCTGACAAAAACAAGCAATGTGGAAAGGATTCCCTATTTAATAAATGATGTTGGGAAAACTGGCTAGCCATATACAGAAAGCTGAAACTGGATCCCTTCCTTACATCCTATGCAATATGCCCATTTTTATAAAATTAATATAGTTTTATATTCTTTAAAAATGATTTCAGAAAAATACACTAA
>CAUYLG010060061.1:0-11754 GCA_963573385.1 Cacajao melanocephalus
CACATTCATTCATCGATGGGGAGTGAAGGGTAAGAGAAGGGGAACTTTCATATCCCTGGGGTTAAGCATCATGCCATGATACTATTTTTTTTTTTTTTTTTGAGATGGAGTCTCACTCTGTTGCCAGGCTGGAGTGCAGTGGTGCCGATCTCGGCTTACTGCAACCTCCTCCTCCCGGGTTCAAGTGATTCTCCTGTCTCAGCCTACCGAGTAGCTGGGACTACAGGCGCATGCTACCATGCCCATCTAATTTTTGTATTTTTAGTAGAGACAGGGTTTCACCATGTTGGTCAGGATGATCTCGATCTCTTGACCTTGTGATCCGCCTGCCTCGGCCTCCCAAAGTGCTGGAATTACAACCGTGAGCCACCGCGCCATGGTATTCTAGAACTAGACGTTTGTTTTCTTTCACTTCCTGCCTCCTACTTTTCTTTCCCTGGTCTTCAGAGCCCTGGCACATCTCACAGATCTCTCTGAAACCAGCAGATCCAGTCTTCATCCCCTGACCCCTCTGGCCATCAGTGGGTGGATTCCATCTCCTCTTGAATGAGTTTTCTTCCTGGTTGCTTTTCTCTATACAGGGCCCAAATGTTGATTAACTCCTTTGAGTAAAAGTAGGCACTGGGGCCAGCCAAGCAGTGAGTGGAGTTGGGTGATTACATTGCAATGTTTTAATTTGTCTTCAGACAAATTCTCATAAGCTTTCACGAGAAAATCTCCCATTAGATGTAGTCATTTAATTTAAGAACAGTTGGGAGAGGAAGATGAGCTAAGATGACAGATGGAGGAATGCAGATGTATGTCTTAGAGGGACTCAGAAGCACTCTGAGGATTTGGCATCCAGCGAAACACAATGTCGGCTTCTACTGATTGTGCCCATGGACTTGAGAAATTGTCAAGAAATCATTAGAATACAGGGATTTTCTCCGATGACAAGCAGGTTTCATTATTTTCTTCTGTCTGTAAAGTCATAACAAGGTCAACTAAAGAACTGGATATTCCCCACCCCCAACACCCTAAATCTAGCAAATACAAAAAACATTTTGAGTAGCCTTATAGGAAGGCAAAACCAAACAAAAACATTATAACAAGGCTGCTGTTTGAGATAAGTTTCCTTTGGTCACACTGCCACAAGGATAATTTTTTTTAATTCCATGCTTTCTCTGGCTTCCTTCATACAGATTTTCCGAACATCCTAATTTGGTGTTTTTATCATTCAACATCTATTATTGTTTTAGGACCATAGTTATTATTTTAATTATAATTTAAAGCTGCCCAATATACCCAGAGGTCACTGGGCACCTAAAAGAAATAAATAAAAACAACTTGCCATTTTTAAAAGCAGCATGTTTATTTGCAAGTCCCACGAGCCACTCAACCAAGACATCATAAAACCTTCAAATAAACTAAAACGGAAACAAAATAAAATGTCCGTTCTTAATCTCCTTAGAAGGCAAGCAGGAGAAAGTTACAGCTAGCTGAACGCTGGCATGAGAACTCCGAGGGCGATTTCATTACTGAGTCCAGGAACTGAAGTGTGTATCTCAACATCTACATTCCATACTCCAAGCTGCCATGGGTTTACAGTTCCTGAGCTTTGATGTAAAGTTTTAGTCAATAAGAAGTCAGTATAGCAACAATTCTAGTGCAGAAAAAGAAAGGGGTAGGTGAGAGGTTTACAAACGCATACCCACTGTCTACTTTATCCAGATAGCACTGGCTAGCTCTCTGCAGTGTAGGTACTTACAAAGCAGTATTGATCTCATCAGCTCTAATATTTTAAAATGTAGAATTGCTGAAATATCAAAGTCTAGTGATTTTACATTTAGAAGGCAAAAGAAATTTCAAGACAGTTCCATAATGTACCTACATGTGAGTTTCTATAACAGAAAACAGTAAAATCATTTTCCAATCATTTACTGCTAGCATTTTCCATGTAATCAAAGCTATTATGGTTTGTTAAGCAACAGAATTACTAGTGGGCAAGAGGCTTATGCTGCTTCAAGACCTGCTAGCTACACAAGTATGCAAATCAACGAGTATTGTAGAAGCCATTAGATAAATATAGTCAGGATCCTCAGCAGAAAGCGTCTCTTTCCTCCACCCCCAGAATTATCTTATTTGATTGGTGCAAAAGTAATTGCAGTTTTGACCATTACTTTTTTTTTTTTTTGAGACGGAGTCTCGCTCTGTCACCCAGCCTGTAGGCCAGTGGTGCAGTCTCGGCTGACTGCAACCTCTGCCTCCCAGGTTCATGTGATCCTCCCACCTCAGTCTCCCAAGTAGCTGGGACTACAGGCATGCACCAAGACGCCTGGCTAATTTTTGTATTTTTAGTAGAGACTGGGTTTCACCATGTTGGCCAGGCTGGTCTCGAACTCCCGACCTCAAGTGATCTGCCTGCCTCGGCCTTCCAAAGTGTTGGCATTACAGGCATGAGCCACTGCACCCATTGGCCATTACTAATGGCAAAAACTGCAGTTACTTTTGCACCAACCTAATAGGTTGTTTAGAATGACTCTCTTTGGGAACCAAAGAACTGGACTGTCAAGTTTGGGTCACCCCAAATTTCAAAAACAAAGCAGAAGAGTGATGTCCTCAGAGTGACAAAAATGGAGTCCCAGAGATCTCCTTCCTTACTATGGAAGACATAGGAATAAAAGAAGGAAAAGAAAAAGGAAAGGAAAGAAGTTCATTAATACCCAAGGTGGCAAACTCAAGTGGCTCCATGGATTAAGCAACGAATAGATATAAGTCAAGTGAGCCTAGTGTAAGGCAGTAGGAAGAGGTAGGGGCTGTGGAAGCCATGCCCAGCCTAAAAGGCAGCTGCTACTCAACTCTAGCTGAGGTTTCCCAAGCCCAGTGTAACCAAGGCTTTCAATTAAGAGAAGCTGGAACTATTTTTTTAACCTGAAATATCTCGAATGTTGAATGTTGGCAATCAATTTGACTCAAACATCTGCACATAGAATAGTACTTTATTTGGTATGTTAAAAGACTTCCACATACGACATGCAGTTCATGGGTCATAAGTCTGCAGCCTCTAAGAGAGAGAAGTGAGCAACTGGAAACTAAAAATGGCAGCAGGGTCTGAAGCTTGAAATGGATAATTTACATTGAAGAGTTCTCTCATTCTCTGTCCTTGGATAAGAGGCAGTCCCATCAGAACTTTGTACTAATTCCCATCTATGAATGAAAAGAAATCCTTTTTCTCTTCCCTTCTATCCAGTGTCCTGGAACCTAAAATAACATTTGGTCCGCTCCATCTGTTCTTTCTGATTCTATTTGTACATATTGAGCTGGTGAATGAACTCCATGTGTACTGAGCTATGCAAGGGTTTATGATCTCTTAGCCTTCTGAGATGGAGATGGAGAGATGCATAGAAAGTGTTCATAGAAAGTAGAAAGCTGTTTTGCAAGATTTCTTGGATAAGCTATAATACAATTTATTGGTTAAGGATATGCTTATGGATTCAAGATATTATTCTTTGAACAGTCCTGGCATTTCACTTAAATATAACAGGGAAGGTCCCTAACAGCTCTTGTTAGAAAAACAAAGCTAGTCCTCAAGGTCTGTTCCGCCCCTGGTAGGGGCCATTGAGGTCATTTCAGAGGTGAGTAGTTAAAAGCATGGTACCTGAAGTCAGACTTGCTGGGTTCAAATCATAGCTCTACCATTTACTATCTGTAAGACCTTAGATATATTACTCAACCCTTTGGTGCCTCAGAGAGTGTATCAGTCAGTTTTTACTAAGTAATGATGCAGTAACAAACAACCTCTGAGTCTCAGTGGCTTGCAACAAAGATACGTTATTTTACTCACAGATTGATTGCATCTGCCCTCTGTTTTGTCTTTATTCTGAGACCTGAGCTGAAGTTGCTGCTTGGGCCTGGCTTCAAAACTTTGTCAGTCATGCTAGAAGGGAGAAGAGAAAAATCACATGATGGCTTTTAAAGTTTCTGCTCACAAGTTTCTCACATTTTATTGGCAGCCAAAGCAAGTCACATGACCAAGTCTGATGTTGATGAGAAGGAAGAAGGATAATCCTCCCCTAGGGAAGGGCAATATTTGGAAACAATAAAAATAAATCTCCCACAGAGGGTACTATCTCAGGGACTTTGAAATAGAAAATAAGAACTAACAGGGAGCCAGGTGCAGTGGTGCACACCTGTAATCCCTGCACTTTGGGAGGCTGAGGCAAGAGGATCACTTGAGTCCAGGTGTTCAAGACCAGCCTGGGCAGCATAGCAAGACCCCCATATCTAAAAAAAAAATTTAGTTAGCTGGTGTGGTGGCATGTGCCTGTAGCTCCAGCTATTTGGAAGGCTGAGGCAGGAGGATCACTTGAGACCAAGATTGAGCCATGATCATGCCACTGCATGCCAGCCTGGGCGACAGAGCAAGACTGTCTCTGAAAAAAAAGAGGTGTGGAGACTAACAGGGAAGGTCCCTAACAGCTATTGTTAGAAAAACAAAGCTAGTCCTCAAGGTCTGTTCTGACCCTGGTAGGGGCCATTGAGATCCTTTGAGAGGTACGTGATGAAAAGCATGGTACCTGAAGTCAGACTTCCTGGGTTCAAATCGTAGCTCTACCATTTACTATCTGTAAGACCTTAGATACATTACTCAATCCTTTTGTGCCTCAGCTTCCTGTTTTAAGCACACCTACTTCATAGGGCTATCAGGAGGGTTCAACCATTGAAGATTAGATATAGATGTAGGCATAGATATAGATAGCACAGGGAGACAGAGAGAGCGCTTGGAACAGGATTTGGCACTTAAGTGTTGTCTCTCACTACAGCAATGATGACTGGAAAGCCGTCAGTCCAGATGCATCTCAGCTACCTAGATTATTCCGGGTAATCTACCTTTAAGAATCCCGTATTAAGGCCAGGCTCAGTGGCTCACACCTGTAATCCCAGCACTTAGGGAGGCCAAGGCAGGCAGATCACCTGAGATCAGGAGTTCGAGATCAGCCTGGCCAAGGTGGTGAAACCCCGTCTCTACTAAAAAACAACATACAGAAATTAGCCTGGTGTGCTGGCACAAGCCTATAATCCCAGCTACTTGGGAGGCTAAGGCAGAGAATTGCTTAAACCCTGGAGGCGGAGGTTGCAGTGAGCCGAGATCGCGCCACTATGCTTCAGCCTGGGTGACAGAGCAAGACTCCATCTTAAAAAAAAAAAAAATCCCATATTAAAATACAGGTACTTGTGGGAGAGCTAAAACCTTAAGTTCAGCTAATACCTTCTTGGGGATTACTGTGAGAGTCAGATCTAACAGAATGTGACCTAAGAGAGAGTTCTGGGGATGGAGAAAATAGAAGTTGGTAGACAGGAACCCCCAAAATGCTACAAAGAAAGTACCACAAACTAGGTGGCTTAAATGACAGAAATTTATTTTCTCACAATTCTGTAGGCCAGAAGTGCAAGATCAAGGTGTTGGCATTTGGTTTCTTCTGAGGCCTCTCACTTTGGCTTGTAGAAGGCCGTCTTCCTCCACGGTGTTCACATGGTCTTTCTCTGTGTGTCTGTGTCCTAATTTCTTCTTAAAAGGACACTGGTCTGGCTGGGTGTGGTGGCTCACACCTGTAATCCCAGCTCTTTGGGAGGCCGAGGCGGGTGAATCATCTGAGGTTGGGAGTTTGAGACCAGCTTGACCAACATGATGAAACCGTATCTCTACTAAAAATACAAAATTAGCCAGGCATGGTGGTGCATGCCTGTGATCCCAGTTACTTGAGAGGCTGAGGCAGGAGAATCACTTGAACCTGGGAGGTGGAGGTTGCAGTGAGCAGAGATCGCACCACTGCACTCCAGCCTGGGCAGCAAGAGGGAAACTTCATCTCAAAAAAAAAAAAAGACGCTAGTCTTATTGGATTAGGGTCCACTCATATGCCCTCAGTTTACCCTAATTACCTCTTTTGTTTGTTTGTTTTTTGAGACAGAGTCTCAGATGATTCTCCTGCCTCAGCCTCCTGAGTAGCTGGGATTACAGGTGCCCGCCACCATGCCTGGCTGATTTTTGTATTTTTAGTAGAGATGGGGTTTCACCATACTGCTCAGGTTGGTCTCCGACTCCTGACCTCAGATGATCCACCTGCCTCAGCCTCCCAAAATGCTAGGATTGCAGATGTGAGCCACCACACCCAGTCCTTAATTACCTCTTTAAAGGTCTTATCTCTGAACAGTCACATTTTGGGATACTGGGGTATTATGAACATAATTCCACCCATAACACTCAGGTACACATTAGAATCCCCAGGAGGTCCCTTGACCATGCCCTGCACTAAAAGCATCAGAACTTTCTGTGGGTGAGATGCAGGGCTCTGAACTTCTTAAAACACCCCGGGAGCCTCCCACATGTAGCCAGGGTTAGTCAGCCCTGGAACAGCTGGCCTTCCACTCAGAGCACTCTTTGGTGGTCCGTAGTTTGCTCCGCCATGCATCTTCATGAATTTCTCCATCACGATCCGGCCACACTGACCAGAAGAAGAACGCTTGCTGACGAAGATGAGAGGGAGAGATGGCCCACGTCGAGCATTTGTCTTCCCTTTCCTCCTGATTGATCACTTTATACAATAATAAAACTTTTAAAAGGTTGAACCTGAACTGAGGCTGTGACTGTGACACAATTAATCAAACCCTTGAAGACTCATGTTACATTATGTGCTTCAGGCATTGATCCACTTCACTAGAAGTTGGCCTGAAATACAGCCTAGACACAGGATATTGGATCTGTAAGGAATGGCCGGGATGCTGTCAATTGCTTTGTGTCTCTGTGTGATATGTAGTCCTATAGCAGACAAGACCATAAAGCAGGACAAATTCCAATGCTTCAGAGAGGACATCATCCAGTCACCAGCTGGCCCCAAATTGCTAGGAGTGCAAGTACAGATAAGAGAGAGCTCATTATGGTGTGTTCCTAAAAACTGCCATCATAATACCTTCATCCACCAGGCCCCCAGTCTCTTTCCCTCTTCTTGAATTGATTCCAGATAATACCAGGATCTCTGGCACCGTAAAATTTTCCCAGGGGAGGCACAAGTTTGGGTCCTCCTAAATCACAGTTTTGTTCTGTTTTGTTTTTTGAGATGGAGTCTCGCTCTGTCACCCAGGCTGGACTACAGTGGTGCAATCTCAGCTCACTGCAACCTCCCCTCCCGGGTTCAAGTGATTCTCCTGCCTCAGCTTCCCAAGTAGTTGAGATTACAGGTGTGTGCCACCACGTCCAGCTAATTTTTTTGTATTTTTAGTAGAGATGGGGTTTCACCATGTTAGCCAGGATGGTCTTGATCTCCTGACCTTGTGATTCACCCACCTCAGACTCCCAAAGCGCTGGGATTATAGGCGTGAGCCACCGCGCCCGGCCTAAATCAAAGTTTTAAAGGACCAAGTGCATCCCCCCTGCTCTTTTTTTATTTTTTTGAGACAGAGTCTTGCTCTGTCACCCAGGCTGGAGTACAGTGGTGCAATCATAGCTCACTGTAGCTTCATACTCCTGGGCTCAAGTGATCCTCCCACCTCAGCCTCCCAAGTAGCTGGGACTACAGTTGTGCCCTGCCACATAGGGCTCATTTTTCAATTTTTTGTAGAGATTGGGTTTTACCATGCTGCCCAGGCTGGTCTTGAACTCTTGGCCACAAGCAGTCCTCCCACCACCTTGGCCTCTTAAAGCACTGGGATGACAGGTGTGAGCCACTGCACTGAGCTCGCATCCCTCCTGCATCACAGGGATGCATCAGGCCAAAGATAACATCTAGCATCTCTATGCAGTGCTTTCTAGTTAACTGAGCAGTTACACGTCCTCAAACATTTGAGCTCACAACAGCTCCATGAGGTAGGTGAGCCAAGATTTCTGATCCCCATTTCCCAGAAAAGGAAACTTTCTGGGAAAGGGATGTGAGTTGCCAGGGTCATAGCATGTGTGGTAGAACTGGAACACCATACCTAGTTTTAGGACTCGGATCCTGTGGCTTTTGGTAACACCCTGCTGCAGGCAGCACTGGAGACCACAGAGGAAATCAGAGCTTCTGCTGACCCGAGGCAAAGCCAGGTAATGGGCAAAGGTCCTTTGATGCTTTGCTCTCTCCTCTGGATACCCCTCCCACCCCGTGTTGCTCACTGCGTCAGCTCACACTTTGACTAGCAACTCTGGGTCCTGAAGTCTCTCTATGTTCCCCTCTTAAAACTAACTTGTCGTAGCTGGCCCAGTAGGAAGAATCAGACGTGCCCTCAAAGCCCAGCTTGACCTGGCTGCAAGACCCTGGGCAAGTTACATTTTGCTTTTGAGTTTCCTCCTCTGTGAAATGGATTTTTTACTAGAATCTACTTCCGTAGGGTTGAATGAAAGCTTGTATGAGTCATTTATATAAAGCTTTCTGGACCATGAATCGTGTTTATGAAGCACTTCAAAAGGGCAGTTGTTTTTTTAAATGATTTATACTTAGGCATTCGTTATATATAACAGGCACAGTAGCCAACCTTCTGCAGGATCTGCTGTAATGCTGTGCACTGACTTGTTCTCATGGTATTTTCATGTATTCTTCCACTGAATTCTCAGGTCGACCCTAGAAAGCAAATCCTATTATTACTCCCACTTTACAGATAGAGAGACTGAGACACAGAGAAGTTAATGACAGCCAGCAAGGAACAGAACCTGAATTGGAGCTGAGGGTGTCTAACTCCAAAACCAGCACCCCCAGCTAAGACACAAAGCTGCAGTTGTGGTGGGGTGGGTGACAAATGTCTAATAGTGCCCCTTGCTGTCTGCATTTTTAAATAAGAATATCTGGGCCCAGCATGGCGGCTCATGCCTGTAATCCCAGCCCTTTGGGAGGCCAAGGCAGGCAGATCACTTGAAGTCTGGTGTTCAAGACCAGCCTGGCAAACATGACAAAACCCTGTCTCTATTAAAAATACAAAAATTAGCTGGACATGGTGGTGCACACCTGTGGTCTCAGCTACTCAGGAGGCTGAGGCAGGAGAATCACTTGAACCCTGGAGGCAGAGGTTGCAGTGAGCCAAGATCGTGCCACTGCACTCCAGCCTGTGCAACAGAGCGAGACTCTGTCTTAAAAAATAAATAAGTAAAAACATAAATAAATAATATCTTTGAATCAAATAAATAATTTAAGTGTACTCTACCGACGTGGAAAGTTCTGAATCTGCAGTGGTCAAACATCAAGCATTATAGCAGACAGCATAGACTAGTCGCAGGAAACGGGGCTTTCCCGGTGCTGCTACCATTATGCTGTGAGTGTGCTTCGTATTTTTTTAATTGATGGAAGGAATGACAAGAAAATGTTAACAGTAATAGTTTTTGTAAAAAAAAAAAAAGGACCAGGCTAGGGTGAGGATAACAGGATTTTTCGTCTTCCTTTTGTACTTTTCTGTATCTGAGTTTCCCAACCTGGCTCCACAAATGAGTTTTGCTTTATGCCAACAGGATTTATTACTATAAAACTATTGTTTGGGGCCGGTTGCGGTGGCTCACGCCTGTAATCCCAGCACTTTGAGAGGCAGAGGCAGGTGGATTACCTGAGGTCAGGAGTTCAAGACCAGCCTGGCCAGCATGGTGAAACCCCATCTCTACTAAAAATACAAAAAAATTAGCCAGGCGTGGTGGTACATGCCTCGTAATTCTAGCTACTTAGGAGGCTGAGGCAGGAGAATCACTTGAACCAGGGCAACAGAGATTGTAGTGAGCTGACATCGCACCACTGAATTCAAGCCAGGGCAATGGAGCAAGACTCCATCTAAAAAAAAAAAAAAAAAAAAACTATTGTTTTGTTTTGTTCTTTGTTGTTTTCTTTCCTACATACTCCACACTGGAAAAGTTAACGAAATCGTGTTTTAAAATGCTAGTGTAAACCCAATTGCTAGCTCCATGCCAGTGTCGCTCTCCTTGTCTCCGTGTTGCCTACCGTCTCAAGGCACATCTAGACATTGTAGACCCTCTCGGAGAAGAGTGTGTGGTGCCAGGGATCCTGGGATCGTCTGGAAAGATGGAAAGGATGAAAGAATTGGAGCACACAGCAAGATGGGATATAATTAAGTGCCTAAGAACGCCGAGCCATCTCTTGAAACTGTAGGAGTACAGCTCTGTTTCCAAACATGGTATTTTCCCTGATGTGTTTTTTTTCCTCCACCAAAATTTTCCACTTTAATTATGTGGGTTAGGTTAGAGGAGCTCACCTTCGGAACTTTACACGCGCAAACAGCTAATCCCTTCCATAAGTCACATTTCTGGGAAAGCCCAGAAATAAATGTTTACAGTCTGTGCTGGGATAACAGAACCCAGTGAAATTTGAAATGATTTAAGCATTAGAGGTCCATGCCCTAAGGAACAATTTTGGGAGAGCTCTCGCCTCCGCGTTCTGGAATTCTGGCCTTCATTGTCGCAAAAAGTGGAATCACTGGCAGTGCTCTCGGGTTAGATGCTTTCCCTCTTTTCCTGCTTTTGCCTTAAACACGAGGAGGATTGTTAATTAAAACCATATTTAAAATATTAAGTCGACTACCTAAAGGAATGAAGTTTATTAAAATTGCTGAGCGTTAACTACAGAAACTTAAAATAGCCTGAGCACACTCTTCTTAGCCCATACCCAAAATATTGGTTGAAAGGAGCCTGAGCACAGACGTTGGTGAGTGGACACACACACATGAGCACACATACACATCACAGGCACGATTGCACCTGCACACGTGCACACACATGTGCACACGCGCACACAGGCACATACACACGCACACACACATTTCCATGCACACACCCACACACACGTGCACACACTGTACACGTCAATATATTGATATATCAGTAAACTGCATTTCTCAAGTAACCAGCATGTGACAAGCAGAGGGCAAAGATGATCCCCTAATTAAGGTATTTAGAAGGCTGTTACTCCTCAAAATAGTGAAATGGTCTCATACAGGCTCGGAGGAAGTAGAGACTGACACTAGATATCACTTCATCTCTTTTTTTTTTTTTTTTTTTTGGTTAAATAGTCTGCCACCTAGGCTAGAGTGCAGTGGTGCGATCTCAGCTCACTGCAACCTCCTCCTCCCAGGTTCAAGCGATTTTCATGACTCAGCCTCCCGAGTAGCTGGGATTATAGGCACCGGCTACCACGCCTGGCTAATTTTTGTATTTTTAGTAGACATTTGCTGTGTTGGCCAGGCTGGTCTCTCCCAACCTCAAGTGATCCACCCGCCTCAGCCTCCCAAGGTGCTAGAATTACAGGCATGCCCCTCCGCGCCCGGCCCACTTCAACTCTTTGAGGCTCAGTTTCTCCCCCAGTCATCTGGGGTCAGTGGTATCCCCTTTGGAAGAGTGTGAGGAAGGTTTAAGGAGAGACAGCACAAAGTATGTAGGCACTTGGTCAGTGTAATACCCCTTTCTACCAGGGAATCTTTTTGGGGTTCAATTGATAAGAGATGAGCAGCTTCCTAGGGTTGTTATGAAGATATATATATATATATATATATTTTATATATATATATATTTTTTTTTTCCCCCTAGAGACAGGGTCTTCCTGTGTTGCCCAGGATGTTCTCAAACTCTTGGGCTCAACCGATACTCCCACCCTGGCCACCCAAAGTACTGGGATTACAGGCATGAGCCACTGCGCCTGGCTGAAAGTGTTTATATCCATGGATGTTAGTACTTGTGCTGATTATTTTAAGTGTAAATTTCTAAAGGAGGGCCTCTCTCCCTTCAGCTGGTTTTGAGTAACTGAGCACTCCACTATG
>CAUYLG010060064.1:0-19289 GCA_963573385.1 Cacajao melanocephalus
AGGGAGGGGAAGGAGGGAGGGGAAGGAGGGAGGGGAAGGAGGGAGGGGAAGGAGGGAGGGGAAGGAGGGAGGGAGGGGAAGGAGGGAGGGGAGGGGAAGGAGGGAGGGGAAGGAAGGAGGGAGGGGAAGGAGGGAGGGGAAGGAGGGAGGGGAGGAAGGAAGGACGGGACGGAGAGAGGGAGGGGAGGAAGGACGGGAGGGGAGGAAGGAAGGGAGGGGAGGAAGGACGGGAGGGGAGGAAGGAAGGGAGGGGAGGAAGGAAGGGAGGAGAGGAAGGAAGGGAGGGAGAGAGAGGAAGGGGCTTAAGAAATCAAACAACTTGGTGCATAGGAGCTAGCAGGGACCTAGGAGCTAAGTCATGCAGGGCCCTCCTTTAGGACGCAGAAGAGTCAGGGGTAGAGAAGCCAGATCCACCGAGAAGTGTTGGCTAAAGAGCTGCTGAAGGAGTGGACTGCAGAGAGCCAGCACTGGGAAACCCAGTGAACAGAAGACCTCTTGGCAGTGGCCAGGAACCCACAGAGTACAGCCTATTCCCCTTGAAGCTGGGCACAGCTAAGTGTGAACGAACTGCAAAGGCTAGAGGGATAATGCCTGGGAGGGAGGGCCATCTGCCAGTGCACCAAGAACAAGCTGGAAAAAGTCCAAACCCCAGCATTAGAAGAAGCAAGTCACACATGTCACGAAGGACAACACACATCTTACACTTTTCCTGTATATTTTGTCAGTGCTTCCACTATCTGTGGCTATATAACAATCCATTACAGAACTCAGCTTAGAACAGCAACAATTTATTACTTCTCATGATTCTGTGGGTCAGGAGTTCAGACAAGGGTGACTAGGAAGTCCTTCCTCTCCCTGTGGCACCCACGGAGGCCACTCACTTGGTGGCATTCAGTTGGTAGCTGGCCTGGAGGTTTCCAGAAAGCTTCACTCACACTGTTTCACCCTTCAATAGTCTAACCAGAGCATCCTCACAGCAAGGAGTTTGGTTTCCTCACAGAGTGTGAGCGTGGTCACCGCCAAGCTTCCTAAGGCCCGTACCTGGAAGAGTCGCAGCTTCACTGCCACTGTGTTCTATTGGCCAAGCAAGTCACAGGGCCAGTGCAGATTGCGGGGCAGACTCCTCCTGGGGAAGGAAAGACCTGAGCCTGAATACATGGGGAGGGACTAATAGTGGCTGACCTGATCAAATATATGAAAGGAATGATGAGAATTTGCTAGTGGAATCCATTTATCACAACTCCCAGGGGAATAAGTGGGTCTTGTCTAGGAAGAGAGAGGGTCTGTAAGAGATTTGGGGCTGCAGTCCCAGCTTCTTAACACCCAAGCCCATGCACTTCCAGCTTACATCAGTTTTTTTATTTATTTTTTCTGGTCCATGCCCCACTGCAGCTGACACTGTGAGGAGCAAGATAGAAAAGTCATGACCTTGCCACATAAATACCTGTGTTTGGTTTATTCTTGTTCCTCATTTTTCTCTTGCTAAATACACAAATAAGGCAAATCAAAAAATTGACAAGACCCTTCCCATTTACTACCCCTCCTCCAAAAGCAATTCTGACTTCTATTTACATGGATTACTGTTTATGAACTTTCTCTAAGTTGAGTCATTTACTGTGTACTCCTTTGTGTCTGATTTTTTTTTTCACCTGGACGTGTTTCTTCACTGATCCAGTTGGTGCACAGGATAGGAGTTAATTTTGTTTTTGTTGGTTTTGTTGTATGAATTCCATGTAGGATTATGCCTTTGCCCTCTGAGAGGTGAAGCCCTGGATTCCTCTGTTTTATACCCAGCTGTGCTGTCCCTGAGATCCTCTTCTGTTACATGGGCATGGACTGAAGTTACAGTCCAAAGGAAGTCTCTCTGAAAAACATACCTCCATGAAGAAAGTTAATGCCCTACCTCTGGTCTGGGCCACCACAACAGGCTCTAGGTGATGAGTGTCCCCTGGGAGCTTCATCAGGTTTCCTAACTCCAGCAGATGCAGTGGCACCAATTGTGTCCCCACAGCCAGCACCACCATAGAGTTGGCCACCAGGCCTCCAGCACCAAGAGGACTTTGTCTGGCATCGAAAGTCAGATCTGCTCATGGCAAAAAGTGCCTGACAATCAACACCTACCCCCGGCTTCCCTCAATCGCTGGCTGATGGGCATGGCCAAGAAGGCCCCAGCTCCCATGCCCCTCAGACAGATAACCCTGGGGTATCCGTGCCATACTGATAAACTAAATTTTCTGGGGGGAATTAAGCTGCTGTGGCCCACAGCTATAACTTTCTGGATAGCACGCCTTTTATTGGCCAGCGTCTCTTTGCCTTATCACTTCTCCACTCCCCAAGGGAGCTTCCTGGAACCACCTCCCAGATAACCCACAGCAAAATCCTCACCTCAGAGTCTACCCCAGGAGGAAAACAAGCTCACAGACTCTTAGACATGGAATGCCACATGTGTGGACTGAAGTGCTGAAGCAGGAAAGCCACTTCTGAGTGTGGTCCACCTCCTCCTTCTCCTTTGTGTCACCAAAAAGAACAGTAAACCTTAGTGGACTAAGGTGTATGTAGTGTGTGTGTGTATTTTGTTCTCTTTTGAAAAGCATTTTTTTTTTTGAGACGGAGTCTTGCTCTGTCTCCAGGCTAGAGTGCAGTGGCTCAATCTCGGCTCACTGCAACCTCTGCCTCCAGTGTTCAAGCAATTCTTCCACCTCAGCCTCCCGAGTAGCTGGGACCACAGGCGTATGCCATCAAGCCCGGCTAATTTTTTTGTATTTTTAGTAGAGATGGGGTTTCACCATGTTGGCCAAGACGGTCTCGATCTCTTGACCTCGTGATCCGACCACCTCGGCCTCCCAAAGTGCTGGGATTACAGGCGTGAGCCACCGCGCCCGGCCTGAAAAGCATTTTTTCCACAAGTACCAGAGCCTCCTGTCAGAAATGTGTTTGATTTTGAGAAGCAAAACTCAGCTTTCCTAGCATAAGGCATGCCTTAGGTTGACAAGATTTTGGTTGCCTAGAGATTATCTTGGTGATATGATGACTGTTTTTTCATTTCTAAAGGAACTTATTTCACTGCTCTTTTTGTGAAATAGTGAGAGCTCCCTACTTCTTAACGTATTTCTGCTTTGGTTTTTGAAATGTGCCGGCGCAGCCATGTGTAAGGGGGGCAGGGTTGAGCTGCCACCTCGCCCTCAGTCTCCAGGTATGCACAGAACTCGGAGCATAAACATTTCTTTTGATTTCTCTGCATTCTTGTGTTCTGGATATGTGTACATATTCACAGAAAGAAAAGAAGTACCATTTCCTCAAAACATAACTTTGAAAACTAAGAAGCTCCTAGAATACAATACTGAATATAATACTGGAGATATTTTTATCACTTTACATTGAGGAGAGTTCATCTCTTAAATATGAACAAAAACACAAACTGTAATAAAGGAAAAGATTGTTGGGTTGGGCTGCGTTAGCATCTGTTCATGAGCGACACCATGAAATAAGTGAGAAGGAAAGCATCGGGCTAGAGGATGAGGATGGCAAAGGCAGCCATTAAAAATTCCAAAAATTGCTGGGCACGGTAGCTTACACCTGTAATCCCAGCACTTTGGGTGGCGGAGGCGGCCAGATTACTTGAGGTCAGGAGTTCAGGATCAGCCTGGCTAATATGGTGAAACTCCATCTCTACTAAGAATAAAAGTAAAAAAAAAAATTAGCCAGGCAGAGTGGCACATGCCTGTAATCCCAGCCACTCAGGAGACCGAGGCAAGAGAATTGCTTGAACCCAGGAGGCGGAGGTTGCACTGAGCTGAGATCGCACCACTGCACTCCAGCCTTGGCAACAAGAAACAAAACAAAACAAAACAAACTTCCAAAACTTAATTTAAAAAGACAACCTAACAGGAAAACAGGTTAAAGACTTGAACAAGCACTTGATAAAAGAAGTTATCCAGGGTGGTAATAAACTTATATAAAAGCTTCCTAATATCTTTAGTTTTCAGGGAAATGTGGACTCAAACAACTACGAGAACTCATTGGACGTGCACTGGAACAGCCTAAACTAAGCTAAATACCAATCCTGATAATACCAAGCATTCATGAGAACGTGGACAACTCAAACTCTCAGTTGGCATGACATTCGGAAAAAAATGTTGAGCAGTATTTCTGTAATCCAAACATGCGTGTGCTTCATGACACAACAACTTATATTCAGGTGTTTATGGCATGTACAAGAATGTTCATGGGAGCACTGTCAGTAGGAAGGAAACTGAATAACCTACATATACGTCAATACCAGAATAAATTTAAAAGTGTGGCTTACTTACATAGTGAGATGTTTATATAGAAAATGAAAAGAATATTCTACTTCTATATGAACAATTAGATCAATGTCACAGATATAATGAAACGAGATTTAAAAGAACAAACATCACATGATTCCATTTATATGAAGTGCACAAGCACCAATCTATGGGGCAGGAAGTCAGAATCTTGATTAGCTTTGTTGGGGGAGGGAGGTTGGAGAGTGAGTGGATTTAGTTTCTTTGTTTGTTTTAATGTAGAGGCTTAGCAGACCAAAATGGAATTTAAATCAGGGAGGGAAAGCAAAGACAATAATCCAAAAAGACAAACGTTTATGTAGCAGCTGCCCTAGGCTGTGATGATGAGATCATCAGATAAGAGCAGAGGAAATTTTCTCATTTAGTGTCAACATTCACAGTAAGCCTGAAGTCCCAGATTGATTCAAACAGAAAAGATAACCCGGGAGGTTATAGCAAGACGGAACCTATCACACTTCTCCACTTGGGCTAAATCACTCTCCACCCATTTCTCTCTGTGCCACTGTCTTTCTTCGTATTCTGAACAGCACGTGTCATGCTCCGTGTTTACATGATTTCTGTATGCATTTGCACATGCATGTTTAGCTCCTGGCTCTTTGTGAGTCCTTGGAAGAACAGATGTTCTCAGTTTTAACGTAATCTAACCTGTCAGTATTCTGTCATTTGCTTTTTTCTTTGCATGTTTTAACAAAATCCTTTGCTACCCCAAGATAGCAAATACATTTTATTGTATTTCAGAAACATATCACATTTTGATTTTAAGTTAAGTCTTCAATTCACCTTCTTGGAAGATGTGTCCTTTTGGACTTGCTGGTAATCCATGACACAGATATGTCTTCACTGCACTGCCCCACTGCAGTGAATCGAAATAGGATGGTACAGACACGGCGTGTAAGCGTATCCCTTCCATCTGAAAACCCTTCGGAAGCAACACAGGACTTCCGCCAAGCAGAGCCATGTGTGGGGAGACATGAAGGCGTTTTGCCAGTAACGTGGGTCAGGCAGAGCTGACTGGCTGCGGAAGGCAGAGGACAGCAGAGGCTGACCTGCTGGGGGAGCTGACCACACCCAGCAGCCTCTGGAGGCCTGAACACACGCATTTAAGGACTGCTGCTCCCAATGTGCGTGGCACTCACCAGTCCATACAAAACAGACCTATTTGCCTCTACTTTTCATAACAAGCACAGGCATTCAAGTGTTAATAAAACTGCTGTATTTTCAATATGTCAGAAACAAGCTTGGGAATTAAATCTTGATTTAAAAGAATTTTTAACATAAAAAGGAGCACGGTGCACGTTGAAGAACTATGTTGACTTATGAAATGGGAGAGTGAGAAGAGAATTTGCCATGGGTTCCTCATTGACCCAAATAGTCCAAAATTACAGATGACAATGCACATATAGGTCACATTTTATCCACGCCTAAAAGTTTTCACTGACTTCATGGAAGCATGTCATCCAGACGTCCACGGCGTTGGTTATAAACGACTAACTGGGAGGGTAACCCCGACTGAGGGGAACACCAGTGGAGATACATAGACGGCTTGCACTATAAGCGAGCACCTGGAAGGAGATTCCCAGCTTCTCTCCTCACTGAACATCTACAGACACCACGGGCCCCAGAACAATAGCAGATTGTCAGGTGCACTAGAATCTGGGGAGCTGTACAAAGAATTGCACACACAGCTCATTACATTTATTTTAAGTCATAACCGTGTACTTTCATATGTATAAAGTTGACACATTGGGGCTTTCTTTGTATACTAATCATTTAGGGACCATATGAAATCAAAGAGGTAGTTTTTGTAACGCCTGAAAGTCCTATACCTATGCAACTGCGTGTCTTACACTAACTTAGATAGGTCTTCCACACACAAAGCCACAAAACCTTATTAGCGAAAACATCAGCAGTCATGTTGGAATTCATGGATTTTTATAGCCCTTTACAGTTTTCTTTTACTTTATGTTTATATTTTTTTTTACTGTATGATGGCAGACTTTCAAAAACATGTTAAAGGCCTTTGCATATTATATGTATTCCGTATTTATTGGTCCTACTAGCAAACCAACAATTCTGGGAAGTGTTGGATCCTAGCCCCTCATAAATGCCACTCACTGACATCACTGCATCTTCCAGCCCTTGTTTCCGCTTCCTCACTGGAGAATGTGTTCTAGTCCGCAGGTCAGCTCTGCTTCTGACTCATAGGGAAATACGGGCTTCCAGACTAATGCTTTGAGAGTGAGCACACGTCTCAACATCTGAAGCTCTGCTCCTTCTCTTTCCATCTCATTTATAAACAGTCACGACCTTAGCCACTATTCGCGTTCCCATTTCATTTTTAAGACACATTTCTTTCTTTACAGAATGAACCCCCTCTGGCAGCCTTTAACAAAGGGCCAGTGTTATTCGTGGCTTACGTCCCCGCCGAGTCGTTTTCCCCGTCAGCGCCTGCGACTCTGCATCTCTCGCAGCTCTGCAGGCTGCTCCGCTACTTCATGATCCTAACAAGAAGATCAGAGCAGGGCAATGCGCCTGCTTTCTTTGATCTCACTCGAAATATATCTTCCTCCTTCCCAACGTGTTTCATGAGCATGAGGCTTTGATTACCTGTACGCACTTGGAGTTTGACAAGCGTTTCCTTATGATCCCAGTTAATTCCACAGCAAACATTTTGAGCTTGGCTTTTCTATTTTCCCGGTTTTACAGACACACGGCTAAGGATGAGCATCTCAGCGGGAGAAGAGACTGCTCCGGGGTCCCTCAGTTCCACCGTGATAAAACCAAGACTGGAATCCAGGGCTTTGGATGGTACCGCCCATCAGCCTGGTCCAGCTCTCAGGCCTCTGCTTACACACACAGCTCATCTTCTGCTGCTGGGCAGGAGTCCGGTGAAAACTTCTGCAACCAGTGTTTAGGTGCATGGACTTCGGGAACACTTTCTACCCATCAGTTAGATTTTACTGTGCCAAAGGACGTGTTCTGTTGCCCACAAAGACACTGACCTCCTTCATTTTTGTCAGATTCAGAGTCGTAGTGGGCTTCCATTTCCGTCTCTCCTTACAGTTCTGAATCTGTTCTGGGAACTGTGACCTTTGTGGTCTCTGTTTTAAGGGCTGATTTTGTTGTTTATTTTTTGTAGAACATACTGCTTTGCTTTACATTTGTTTAAAGCTACCAACATATTTTTTTCTGCAAATTTTCTAAGTTATTCCTATAGTTTTGTTTGACCTAGTTTTTCCATCATCTTCTATCTCTTTTTTTGTTACTACTTCATTTTCTGCCACTTTAGTTTTTCTGTTAATGCAAAGGATACACTATTAATGAAACTTTCAACACCTGTGTATCTTTCATCTGCTTTCTTTCCTAATGTATTGTGTAACCCCTATTACACCATGGAAGAGTTTCACTGCCTCAGTATAAAGACAGATACCAGTCAAAACAGTGTAATCATTCATCAGCCTTGGCTGCGAAACTGGATTTTTTGAAGTCTCTGTGTATTGAGACCATATAATTAAAGTCAAAAGTATACAGAGAGAAAAGGATTTCTAAAACCCAGACGCTCTCCTTGTATATCAGGAGCTAGAGTTTAGATGAGCCATACACAGCGACAGCACGAGAGATGCTCCAGCAGCCTGAGTCGTAAGTAGAAGCTCCTTCCTGGTGAGTATGGAAAAGAAAGGGGACATCGCAAGAAAGACAGGAATGGGAACCTGTTGGGATCTCCAGAAGGGCCAGCACCCTCTCTACCCATAGGCTGCCCCCAGGAGAGGGAGGGTAAGGCCAATGAGAGGAAGAAAGCCAGAGATTAAGAGGGAACCAAGGACATCTGACAAGGCTCCACTTTCCCTCCAGCGTGGCCTGCGGAGGTAGCACAGCACTCGTGGTCCACGCGCGATGACCATGCTGGTCGCGGTGCCTCATCTTTCAGTGGACGTGCACTTCACTTGGTTACAAAAAGACAAGAAGCATCTTGAGTGCAGGACAACCCTGTGCTGATGCTGCCACTTTCCTCTCCCAGAGCTTATCATCCTTTGGGGACCTTCACAGGTGCTGGATTCCAGGAGAGCAGAAACCATGAGCACATTTTGTTTTACCCAAGGGTGGCCCCAGCACTGCGTAGACCACCTTGTCTCACTCTTGCTGCACAGATTTCCTTTCTGAGTCACTGAAGTTTCCTTTTGATCACTGATCTGGTCCTCCAGGATGCTGGTTTTAGCAACCTCACTTTAATTTTGCATCTTCTCTGCCAGCCCATTGGACAGTCAATGATGGCTCTTTTGCCCACCTGAAACTCAGTTAAAGCTTAGTTAACAGAGCAAATAGGTCAAAACTCTTGTTTGTATACCAAACAAGCGTTTTTTGCCAAAGACAAGTTAAAGTGTGCTCGAGTAGGCAGGCGTGCAGAGCTATGCATGTTCATGCAAACGCATTTGCATCACTTGCTGTGAGTCCGCCAGGGCCATTTGTGGAGGAATTCACAAATCTGAGTGCCTGTAGTGCTCACAGGAGGCCTGTGAACGAGGTCCTATTTAATCAAATCCTACATGAGGGCACCTTGATTTACTCTTCGGGCGTCTGCTATGTTGATGAAATGTAGTGTGATGAAGTGTGATATTTCACTGTATGCCTTGCTTCTCATCCCTTCACAGTTTTGAAGCAACAACTTGGTATATTCCCACCCAGTACTGACTTTGTTATTCTATTCAGTAGAGGTTCCACACTCTTAAATAACTTTTCAATTTCATATTTCATTTGGTAAGACACAAATCTAATCTCCCGCCTTCAGTTCACATCCCTAATCCTTCATCATTCAGCTCTGATTTTAAATCAGCCTACTGAAGTGTGTAACATAAAAATACCACCTAGAATATGCTTAAGTTTCCAGAATAATTTAAGGTTTGCTCTTTAATTAGAGCTCAGTTTTATATTATTTACTGACTGCATATGTCTAAGTGTTGAAACAGCATGATCTGCAGTATGGAGATAATTCAACATCTCTAGGTTAAAAGCTACACAGATCTGGGAGATTTCTCCAATTATAAAATAGTGACTCTGTGTCACCTTTGGAGCAGGACAGCTGTGGTTAGAATCTCCGCCTCGTCACTTGCAGCGAATGACCTTGAGCATTTGCTCTGCTGTCTGTGCCTCAGTTCCCTCTTCTGCTCAATGTTACAATAGCCACTTTGTTGGTAAATAAAATACAGAAACGGCAATCAATAATAATATCTCATGTGTACTGAGTGTCTCTACCTTCACCTGCTTCAGAATCGTCTCAGGTGAAAGATGGGCAGAAAGTCTGGTATATAGTAAGCTCTCTACATCTCTACAGACAGGGAAGTATCTCACAGACAGGCCCAGGTCAGGACCCTCTGCACCCTTCAAAACCACTGGGGTCCCCCAAGGGGTTTATATTGATCAAAATTCACCACATTCACGATGAAAACTAAGACCTGTTTTAAATATGTATGAATCCACCTTGAAGCAACATACCAATTAGCTGGTAACATAGATATATTTTTATTAAAAATAACCGTATTTTCCAATGTTCAAAAAAGTGAGAAGAGTGATGTTGCTTTACATTTCTGCAAACCTCTTCATTGAATGTCTACTTTAATAGAAGAAGTTGGAATCTCCTAGACACTTTTTACTCAAACTGTTACAATGTGTTACTTTGAATGCAGTCTGTGCACAAAACCCAGCATCTTACAGGCATGTGAATGGGAAAGGGAGGTCCTTGTGGACACCTGAAAGAGTTTCAGGGACTCCCTGTGGTCCTCAGAACACCTTGAGAACTGTGAAAATAAGGGTCCATAAAACATTCAGGAAATCACACCTAATCATTACTACTATTGCTATTTTAACTCTATCCATTAAATGTGAAAGCCTTGATACAGGGCTAGAGGGCATTTTGTCTAGTCCACTCCCTCTCTTGGTAACTAGGCTCAGCAAGGGCACCCTGCCACCCAAGGGGCACCTTTCTACATTAATCCGGTAAGTCTGATGCTTTAGTCACAGCAATTAGAACAACAGAGGCTTAAAGGCTGTACCTGCCGCTGGGTTGAAACAGGCCATGGAGAGCACCCTTGGATGCCGGCTGGTCCAGCCAGGTAGGCAGCACACAGGTGTGAGCAATACAGCTGTGTCCCAGCACACCAGAGTCCGCGTGCAGCACCAAGGTCCACAAATCGTCCCCCTGCTGGGCGGAGCACAGCCACCAGGAGCCCTGGGCCTCCCACAGCAGAGGGAATCCCTGGTGGCTGTCCCCATTCTCTCAGAGGAAACCTCCCCAAGCAAGATCTCACTGTGAAGTGGACAATGTCTCAGACAGTCTGATTACTTTGGGTAAATGTTGGAAACTGTTAAAGTGAGGCTCACAGTGTTTGTTAGTAAGCAGGCCACGGGAGTCTCAGCTTCTCGTTTTTCCAGGGCTCAGGAAATATGCTGGATGAAAAGTTCACCTGAGACAAATACAGCCAGATTCCAGCGGGAGGGTACGGCACATCATCCACAGGAGACAGGGGCCAAGAATCCCCCACCCAGCAGCTGGCCCAGGGCAGTCTGGGATCCTCTGTGCAGTCCCAGGCCCCAGGCTTGCAGGCCATGGTCACACAAAGCCAGGTGAGGGTCTCCACCAGATTGTAGGCCTGGCTGTCTTGAAGTACGCAGTTCACCAGTGAGAGCTCCTTCCTACCATCCTTTGGACTAGCACTAGTGCCAAAGCCCCGGAGCCTCCTCTGAAGGAAGATGCTGATTCTATGCTGGAAGCCTCCCTCTGGATCATAGATTCCGGTTCACTGAGAGCAGGGCCCTGGCCAAGACAAGTTACTGAGTTCAGTGACTCACTCCTCTGGCAGGGGTGGGGACGGGAGCACAGGCCTGCTTAGATCCTATCGCCTGCATCAAGTGTTTAAAGTAACCCATGGGCCTCATCTGGGTTCTTGAGACCCTGCAGGGTGGCTGATGATGAATGAGGCTGTTGGGGAAAGTGAAATGGGATTAGAGGCAGAGCCCAGTTCCACGCCCCGGGACTCCTGGAGATAAGCAGGGGCCCTCTTTGATCACTGAAGCGCCAGCCGGAAGGGGAGAGCTGTCGCCCTGTGGGTTAAAATCCCCATGTAGGGCAGCAGCAGGCCTCACATTTGGGTCGCTCTAACAGGGAGGGATGTGACGCTAGTCCTGAGGAGGGGAGGTACTCAGGTCATGCAGGCGTCTGGCCCTCAGGCCTGTCAGGTGCTGGCTGTGCAGCTGGGAGGCCATGGATCGGCCACCTGGGTGGCAGGCAGTGATGTCAGGTCCCACCTTCTGCCTCATGGGCAATGAATGCTTGGGGGCAGGGTGGCTTTGGCCAGACTGTGGAGACATCACCTCCGTCTCAGGCTGCCTAGAAAAGCAAGGGGGAAATGAGGGCACATGTGCATGTTTCTGTCTTCATACATCTTTTGTTAAGGTGTCCTTTTATTCCAGTAACAAATATTTTTCCTATTTTCATGTGAAGATATATATTGTTTTATGAACTGGCAATGCAGATAACTGGTGGGTCACTTTGGCTGAGTCTGATTTAGTTTCTAATGTTATTGCTTAGCAAAATAACAGGCTGAAAAGTATAGACAGACCCAGATGAATGGGACTTGAAGTTTCTCCAGTGTAGGTATCCTCTTAAGAAAGAGACTGTTTTGAATGAAAAGAAAAATCATAAGTCATACATTTTAAAAGCCGGCAGATGCTACAAACATCACACTTTTTGGGAAAATGCCACATTTCTATGAACCAGCTGCTCGACATCCGTTCTGACATACTTTCCTTAATGCCTGCCTGCTGGGGCCTCTCCACTGCCAGCGACTTCACAGCATCCCTCTCCATAGAGAGATGCAAAGATGACTTTGCTATTTTCTTGCCATGGCTCATGATAATTTTTTGTCTTACTAATTGGTTTTAAATGCTTCTTTTAGCTTTATAGCTGGTAATCGGCAATGTCATATATATTTTAATATTGTTGCCAAGTTTTAGGAGATGTCTGTCAAATTCCTTATATCTGAGCTGTACAATTTAGGATACTTTTATTTTTCTTATGCAGTAATTAACCTTAAGTAGTTAAGATTCAGCTAAGATTCACCTAATTTAACGAAGTTAAATGTTGTTTACACTGATGGCATTCAGCCAGTTTGTCATTAGTGATCCTGTGGGTATGGGTTTCTCTTTTACTTTATTATTTTTGGTGTTTTTCACTCTGAAATCAGTGTTTCCGACAGTTGGAGTCGCAGGTGATCCTGAGTGGCCGATGTGTACGGAGGTGTTGTCTGGAATCTGTAGTCACCTTTCCTGTAGTGTCTCTCAAGACATGTCAGGATTTAGGGCTTTCAACGCATTCTCGCTAGTCTCAAAGCAGCGGAGCATCGTAGGTAAAGGTGTTTGGGGTCTGTGAATAACCCTCAGAGCTGATATATGTCTTCATTTACACAATGGAACATAAAGTGATGAATACTAACTAGAAAGCAAAGCTGAAAGATGCACAACCACTCCAGCAATCGGAACAATGAAACGTTTCTAAAGAGTCTGTGGTCCTGCACCAGTGCTGCTGGCAGTCTGGCTTCCAAGACACTGCTGTAATCATTACAGAAGGGGAGCTTGTAATGATTCAAACACAGAGTAAACATACACTTCCAGTTGGTGTAACATTGCATTAGTTCTATTTCTACAGAGTCTCTTTAATCACTTGTATTTAAAACAGAAGTTACCAGAGGCCAGCGTATGATAAGCGCAGAAAGCCACTTGCACAGATGGATGCCCTTCTAGAAGGATCATCTCACCCTGCAGGGAAGACGGTTGTCACATCACCGCAGTACATCACATTTTCCATATGGAAAACATTCAGCTCTGCTTCAATCTAATGAAAATCAGAGTCCACCTTATGCTTGGCAGTGGCAGCTGGGAGAGCCACGCTGGAAACCAACCACCGTTCTCCACGGAACATGCTCCACTAACCCCAAGGGCCAAGACCAGCCAGCATGGAGCGCCCATGGCTGCGAAAAGGCTTCTCATCTCACACTCCTGTAAGTGCAACAGGGCCACTGCCCAGTGCACAAGGGAAATCAATATGCCGAGACACCACCTGCAGCAGAGAAAGAGGTTTAATGACAGGGCTGCCGAATGAGGAGGTGGAAGGAAACCTCAAATCTGTCTCCCTGAGGAGTTTCGGGCTAGGGCTTTTAAGGGCTTCAGATGGAGCCAAAGTGTAGAGATGGTAGATTGGTTAAGAGTGCAGGTGAAGTTATGGGACAGAGAGAAAAAAAACTGTATTCTCATGCTGATCTCATTTCTTTGTAGGGGTCTTCAAACTGATTAGTGTCGACTGGGATTCAGGATCTGAAAAACATCTCAAGCATTTATTAAACAAAGCCTCATGATTCTAGCCTCAGAGATTCGACCTACAGGAACAATGGGGATGCAGATGGTCAGAGTCTAATGCTACCTGACTTTCGGTTGCAAGGAATTAGGCCAAAGTACACTCTGATTAGGGCTTAATTATAACCCTATTGCTTGTTAACCCATGAGGACGGTTTCATATCCACTCAGTGTTCTGTGTCCAGTTAAGATATGTTGAATAAAATAATTAGGACTGAAATCATGAATATACAACAGAATACAACTCAGCAATAGAAAGGAATGAATGGTGAACACACACAACAAACAGGTAACTCTCAGAAGCCAGAGCTTGGGCTGCATCCCCAGAATGGAAGTCCTCTCCCCGCAAAGGTGAGGGAGTGAGCAGGAGGAACCCGTAATCTCTCAAGTGCCAGAGACTCACTATCCTTATCTCATTTTAGATTTTCCTGAATAAAGGTGTCTTGGCTATATGCCTTTGGGACCATCTCCAGAGGCTCTGAACAGTAGTTTATTAGACGATCTTTACTAGCTGTGGTTGTTTTCTCAGGGAAGCAGTTCCATGGGTCTGGTTATGCTGCCATTCTGGAAGCACCTCTTCTTTGCTGGCATTGACATGTTTCTCCCCAGAGATCCACGCATCTGTATCTGTAGCAATGTCTGACTAGGTTTGCCTCATTGTTGCAGGGTACGATGTGTCCGTGTTGCAGTGTTGACATCCCAATGTGTGAACACCCCACAGGCTACTCACCAGCTCTCCTGAGTGTGGGGATTTTCTAGTTTCCCGGCTCCTGCTTCAGTCAACAGTGCTGCCTTGTAATTCTTATACACGGGCATCCTTATCTTGGTCCTGATGTGTAAGTCTATACCTTTCACCTTCCCCCGCTTGGAATGACAATGCTCACTCTAGATTTTTCTTCTGATAGATACTTATTAGATTGAAATTTTACCATTTCTACTTTTAAAAGAGCTTTTTATTGTAAATAGATATTGAAATGATCATTTTAAAAATAACAATATGCTAAACTACTTTGCACTAGTTTTCTAATATTAAATCTTTCTTTCATACCTGGGATAAACTCAATTCCTTCTTTATAAATGGTTAGCCCTATTTGCTGATATTATGTTTTGAATGTTTGCATCTGTATTCATGAAAAAAGATCTACCTCATAAAGATATGAAAGAATTGAAAGGAAAAGTGAAATCTTACCTAGGTCAGGGACGGAGGGTCAAGGTCACTAACGCTGTTGTTCAGGTTCTATATTCTTGCTAATTAGGTTGTCTGCTTGACCTAGAATTAACGTAAAGAGATGCATTGAAATCTCACAGAATAATGGTGGATTTATCCTTGAAATTCTCCAATTTTCTTTTATACATCTTTTGAGGCTTCTTTTTTGGACATATACATATTTACAATGATTAAGCCTTTCTGGTGAATTACATTATTTGCCATTGGGTTTTGGCCCTCTCCACCTTTAAAGGTGCATTCCATCTGATTTGAGGTAATCGTTCCAGTTTTTCTTGGTCAGTGACAGCTTGCTGTGCCTTATCGCATTACTCGCTTGCAGTTTTCTTGCCAAAATCGTTTTCTGGGTATGCCACTTGCAAACCAAAATTACACTTTATTGTCTAATTTGAAAATTGCTGTCATTTTCGCATGTGAGTTTGGTCAAATTATGTGTATTGTACTTATTGCTTCATTTGTACCCATTTTTCCCATCTTAGAAGGGAAGATCTGACAAAGGATAATGCTAGTGGTGGGGCACAGGAGGGAGGCGTTCTTAAGGCAACTCAGTTTATCTGGAATATAGATGATAGTTGCCACTATTTTTATTTTCAAGTCAATGTTGTTTTTCAAATTTCCAAATGCTTATGAAATTAATCATTTTTGTTGCCTATGCTAGAGCTGGGTCCAGGTGAAGGGAAGTCACAGGTCAGGAACTTTGTGGGTCAACAGTTGAAGGAAAGTGAGATGTATTCAGACTTTGTGTCTGGAAAACAGGGCCTATGAAGCATTATATTTTAAAGTCTGGAATTGTTTCCCCAAGGGTCTTAACAGTTTTCTTCTTCACTTAGAATTGAATTAGGAAAGAAAAATGAGATACATTCAGGACTTTTCCATCTGAAGATTCTGGATGCCCTCAAATGGAGTGAAGATACTGTGAGTTATTTAAATACACAATGCATTCACCAACATCATGCAGTGTAGACTAATGAAGATGCCTGGTTTTGTAGCTTTTTTGCTAGAATTATGTCAACTCAACTCAGACTTGTAGCAAAGATTATGTCTTTCTGATCATAAACTGGTAATATAAATGCTATGATTTTTTTAAATACAGAAACAAATTTGAGTCTAAATGGGCAAAAATATGAGAAACGGGATATTTGCATACTCTCAATGTATCACTCCGGAAGAAATATATTAGTGACAATGGAGATAATAACATCTTTACAGCAAAAAAAACCAGGAAGACACCTCTGAACCAAGTGACCCAGGTGAACGTGGGACATTAATATGGTGCTGGCATATCACATCCATGCAGACATGAACTGGGAGCCTCACCACAGCAAAAGCACGTAACCTAATCAGACTATTTCGCATAAAAGTGAATCCATCAATTCTTTTGTTTCACTTTTATGTAAACTTTGTATCAAAGTATATCATAAAAAGAGGAAGCAGAACACACACAGCTGGGTAAAGTTCTAAGTGGTAGAATCTTAACCAGATGAAGATGTGGAACATTTCAGCATCCCACGGCCCTCCCCCAGTAACCCCTCCAACCAATCGCCCCCCTTTCCAAGTGTAGCCACTACCCTGAGTTCTCTCATCAAAAGTTCATTTGGTACCTCTTTGACTTTATACAAATAGAATCATACACAACACAATTTTTGTGCCTGCTTCTTTTCATTAATTGTTTATCTGTCACATTCATTCATATCACTGCATTTGGCAGTAATGCGTTTTGTTAGCGTTATGTAGTATTTCCCTGTAAAAATATGCCAAATTGCATTTATCCATTCTCTTATTTGAGAATAAGCATTTGAGTTGTTTCCAATTTCTTGTTATTACAAAAACACCACTATAAACAACCTTGTACATGTCTCTGGTGAAAACATGTACGCATTTCTGGAATGGAACTGCTGAGTCATAGATTATGTGTGTGTTCTGTTTCCATAGACACTCTCAAGCATACTTCCAAGTGCTTTCACAAACTTAGATTTACATTAGGAATGTAGCAGAATTTGCTTTACATCCTTTTCAACAGTTGCTTGAAATAACTAACACCTTGGTCATCAGGAAAATGCAAATGTGTATGCATGTATATATTATATCTACAAGTATATTTACATCTTATACATATGCATATATGTTTTCATTTCCCTGTTGGCCAGTGTGGCAGTGTACCTCTCCATCTACTAATTGGCCACTCTAATGTTCTTTTAGGAAGGACTTCTTCAAGGCTCAGTCCAATTTTATATTCAGTTGTCTGTCTTCATCTTAATAATTTTTGTCCATAATTTGGACAGTAAACATATGTCAAATATATATATTTATATTTTGTATATATGTGTTTTGTGTGTATATTTGTGTCTATATATACACTTGTCTGTGTATATAAAAATGTGTGTATATGAGTGTATGTATATATTTGTGTGTATAAACATGTGTGTATATGGTATACGTGTGTATATATTTGTGTGTATATAAATGTGTATATCTGTGTGTATATTTGAATGTACATATATATTTGTGTGTGTATGTAAATGTGTATATATATGTATGTGTACATATAAGTGAGAGTATATATAGTGTGTATACTTTGTGTGTATATATATACGTGTGTGTATATTTATGTGTGTATATGTATATATATTTGTGTGTGATACGGTTTGGCTGTGTCCCCATTAAAATCTCCATTTGAATTGTATCTCCCAGAATTCCCATGTGTTGTGGAAAGGGCCCAAGCAAAGGAGACTGAATCATGGGGGCTGGTCTTTCCAATGCTCTTCTCATGACAGTGAATAAGTCTCATGAGATCCAATGGGTTTATCAGGAGTTTCTGCTTTTGCTTCTTCCTCATTTTTCTCTTGCTGCCACCATGTAAGAAGTGCCTTTCGCCTCCTGCCATGATTCTGAGGCCTCCCCAGCCGTGTGGAACTGTAAGTTCAATTAAACCTCTTTTTCATCCCAGTCTCAGGTATGTCTTTAACAGCAGCGTGAAAACAGACTAATACGGTCTGTGTATATAAACGTGTGTGTGTGTGTGTGTGTGTGTATTTGGGAGTAGATATGTGTCGGTATATCATGTGGACATATGTGGGTGTAAATAAATGTATTCATGTGTAAATATATATTTGTGTATGTATATGTGTGTGCATATATTTGAGTGTATATATTTTTGTGTGTTATATGTGGGGGTCTATATAGTGAGTATATTTGTACATATATATTTGTGTGTGTACATATGTGTGTATATTTGAATATATATAATTTGTGTGTCTACAGAAGGTGTATGTGGATGTGTGTATATATATATGTATATGCCCATATGCATATATGGTCATATAATATATGTGTGTGTATATATGTGTGGGTGTATGTATATGTATAGTGTACGTATTTATGTGTGTGTATATGTATGTATATGCCAATGTGTATACATGCCCATGTGCACATATGGGCATATATTTGTGTGTATATATGTGTGGGTGTATGTGTATATATAGTGTGTGTATTTATGTGTGTGTATTTGTATGTATATATTTGTGTGTATATACACAGTGTGTATATTTGTACATATATATTTGTGTGCGTGTAGTTGTGTGTATGTATGTGTGTGTATATATTTGTGTGTATATGTTTGTGGGTGTATGTATATGTATAGTGTGTGTATTTGTGTGTATATATGTGGGTGTGTGTGTATGTATGTGTATGCCCATGTGTATACATGCCCATGTGCCTATATGGGTATATAATATATTTGTGTGTATATATGTATGGGTGTATATATATGTATCGTGTGTGTACTTATGTGTGTGTATATATGTGTGTGTATTTGTGTGTATATGTACAGTGTGTATATTTGTATATATATATATATTTGTGTGTATAGTTGTGTGTATATATATGTGTGTGTATATTTGTGTGCATATAAATGTGTCTGTATATATGTGTGGGTGTGCATATAGACAAATATATAGCATGTATATGTGTGTATATATGTGTGTGTGTAGTATATGTGTGTGTATATTTGTGTGTATATAAATGTGTGTACATATGTGTGGGTGTGCATATATATAAATATATAGCATGTGTATGTGTGTATATATCTATGTGTGTGTAGTATATGTGTGTGTATATTTGTGTGTATATAAATGTGTGTATATATGTGGGTGTGCATATACATAAATAGATAGCATGTATATGTGTGTATATATCTATGTGTGTATATATATGTGTGTGTGTATATTTGTGTGCATATAAATATGTGTGTATATGTGTGGGTGTGCATATAGATAAATATATAGCACGTATATGTGTGTATATATATGTGTGTGTGTAGTATATGTGTGTGTATATTT
>CAUYLG010060065.1:0-43177 GCA_963573385.1 Cacajao melanocephalus
TTCAGAATTGTCAGGATATAGGTTAGAATCAATGACATGTGAGTACTTAGAGAAAGAGTGAAAGTAAGGAAGAATGCCAAGGAATTGTGGCATAAGCAGGGGAATCCACTGCAAAGGCTGAGGGGTGGTCCATGCGGTAGGTGGAGGGCTAGAAGTCACATTAGCAATAAGAGGTGTGGCAAGAAGGGATGAGTCAGTGTTGCAGAACTTTCTCCTTAGTTCAGCTAAAACCGGGTTCTTGTCTCAGGACGAGGAAAGATCAGGCTCGTGGACACATAGAAGGATGAGGAGGTGAATTTATTGGGCAAAAAGAGGAAAGGAAAAACAGCTCTCAGCAAAGAGAGAGGGAGTCTTGCCAACAGGCTCCTGCCTCGCAGATTGGACACCAGGCTGCCGCACAGAAACTACCTGCTCACTTCCACTAAGGATTGTGTAAATCTTAGTGGAAGTGAGCAGGGTTGCTGATGACTTAGAATAAAGTGTCTTATTCTGGATGCTAAATGACTTCTAGGGTCTCCTAATTCTTAGGAGCCCCACGAAGTCAGGGAGGTGTTGAACCATAAATTGGCTGAGTGTACTTTGGAATTGACTGAGAAAAACTTTAAGTGACTGAATTTCCCTTGAAATTGCAAAACTCAATTTCTGCTCTAGGTGCCATAGGAGGTTTGGACAGAAACTAGGAAAAATACTTACATTTTTTGCATACTTGAGATTTGTGGTTTGAAAATTGAAAATCTTAACAAGAGTTTAAAGAGAGAAAATAGAGAGTTTAAAATGATCAGTTATTTTCTCTGAAAGGGGAAAAATGTTTTTACCATATAAATACTTTCTTCTTCCTGATACACCAAGTTTACTTCCATAATCATAATTATCATGTATAAGGGTTGAATATGATGCCAACAGTTATATGCATATTTCATTTGTGTCCCATATTATTCTATCAGGTATAAGGAATTATGCTCATTTTGTAGATGAAAAAAACAAAGATTTGGAATGTGTTAAATAATTTGCCAAATGTCACAAGGCAGAATTCCAAACTGTTTCTTTCTAACCTCTCTTTCCAGCTTTCATCTCACCCAACAAATAACCAATGGTAATTGCTTCCAGTTAGCAAGACTTCCTTTTGATGGAGATTGAGCTGATTGTTCTAAATATTTAATTTCCCTTAGTCCTTAAAAAAAAGTTCATGCTTTTTGATATGATTTATTCCAAATCACTACTTGGATGATTTGAAATAAATCACCTAACTGAGCCAACTAGTAAACACTAGAAGCAAGATTTAAACCTGTCTGTCTGTCTCAAAAGCTCATATTCTTAATTATATAAACACTCTTCTGCCAGTCAGACACCTGAATCTACCACTGTCAGAAAACCTTTCTTAACAAACTGAAGAAGTAATGATTATGCCCTTTTTTCTTTCTGTTAACTTCAAGGACATATGTATTAGCTATTCACAAAATCCACGACCCCTTCTTCTTGGGTATGGCGGTGTATAGTAGGAATGGAAGTGATGGGTGCCATTCTAGGCTTGGTGCATTGATTCCCTGATGCCTTGCACCATGCCCTTCCTCCTGGATCTGGCTGCATACAGGTGCAGAGTAGACCTTAGGGGATAGTAGAGCAACAGGATGGAGGCATCCAGAGTCCCTGAATAACAGCTTGAAGGAGAAGCATTTCCAGAGAACTGATACCTGCTCAGGACTGTGGGGGAAAAGCTTCTACTGTACTGAACCATGATTCTATTTTGGTATAGTTGATGTTTGCTGTAGCATCTTAGTTTATTCTAAAGAATACAATGGGAAAGGACATGCAGGAGAAAGGTAACCAATAGAAAGTAGAGGAGATATATTAAAATCAGATGAAAAGCATTATTGAGAGATTACTATTAGCACACTGCAATGACATGCATTTTACAAAGAACAGTCTGGCTGTAATGTGTTTTGGCTGGGAGCAAGCCCGGAACAAAATTGGGAGCAGGAAGAGCAATTAAGAAGCGATAGTAGCAACCCATAAAAATGATGGGGACTGATCTAGAATGGTAAAAGATGAGTTAACAGATTTTATTTATTTTAAGTTTGGAAAATCAATAGAACTTTACAGAGTTGATTATATGTGACTGAGAAAGGGGAAAGGCGGGGACTCATGGATGAGACCTGTGTTTCTAGCTAGATGATGGCGACGCCATTTACAGATATACGTACTATAGGAGAAAGGGTGGGTGGAGTGGTGATGATAAGTTTGATTTTTAATATGTTGCCAAGAGGAACTTGGAGGAGGGTTGACCAAATAGATTTGGAGCTCAGGAGAGAGAAGCTGAAAGTCTAGCTTTAGAATCAATAAGTGTTTAGCTGCTAATACCAAGAAAGTAGATGAGATTTTTTTTTTGTATTTCACATAATAAATGAGATGTTTTAATTGCTCCTCACAATTCCCACTCTTGCTGTGGACTCACCAGAACTTAGAACTAAAACATCTCCACTATTCCCACTTCTTCCAAGAAAATTGAGCCGTTCTGAATTCTCCTTATATCCAAGGGCGAGTGAACTGTGTGTGTGTGTGCCTGTGTGTGTGTGTGCGTGCATGTGTGTGTGCATGCGTGCATGAGTGCATGTGTGTGTAAACACATGCACGCAAGTGTAGGCTTGTACAGGTACAAGTCTCTCAGTATTTTGAGGCTCCATTGTCAGAGACAAAATGAGGAAGCAGGCTGTGGTTTTCCTGGATTGAAACAGAGCCCAGTCTAAACTAGATAGATAGTTTTACCAGACTGCAAATGTGAACAAAGGGTAATGAATTGGATAATTCCTGCTCATAATAAAACTATGAAGAAAGATCTTTGGTGTAGGGGACTTATGCTGGTACCAGGAGAGACTTGGCACCAAGCTCCAGGACTCTGGGAGCCTCCTCTGTATCTGAAGGTGACACGAAGAACATGATGCTGCTAGCGAAAGCTGTGCCTATTTGAGTGGATGACAGTCTTAGGAAATAAACAGTCACAATGGCCACCACTTTGTAACTGAAAATGAGATGCCTCTGTCACAGTCTTCCTTGACTATGTAAGTCTGGGTTCTAGTACTTACAAAGAGTAGGGTAGAGGACATCCAGAATAGATCCTAAAGATTTTGATCCTCTTAGTAAGTGGATGCTTAAACCAGATTTAATTTACCTTGGTGGGAGTAGGGGATACAGTGACATTTATTTCACCTATATTATTAATAGAATATCTGTTACTACAGATAAGTAACCTAGGGACAAAAAGGTTTAATAACCCTTTTCTAAAATCACATGAGCCATTCTTCTGCCTTCTAAATCCAGGTTGTTGTTTTTTTCACTAAGATGGGGTGAAAGAAAATTCAGAGCTTCTAATCCCTGGCACCCTCATCTTTGCTCTACACCACTTCTTACAAAAGCAGGTTACCTTTGACTCTAACAGGTATGGTCACTGGAGGATGTAGGAGAGTTATGTGCAAAGATGACACCTCTATGATCAGAAGACATTCTCATAAGGATTCCTTCAGAATGAAATTGGATTCTATTCTGTAGTGTTATATTTCTGATCCGCAATACTGATGTTTGCCAAAATCAGCTTCCCCTCATTCTTGTTACCTTTAATGGCTAGTTTATTTCAGCTCAACATACAGTATCAATATGGACCTGAATGATTCATGAGGATGAAAGCATAGCTGTATTCAAAGGTGTTCTGGGTGACCTGTCTTTCACAAGCTGCTCCATCAAAGCAAAGCCTGGTTGCCTGGGTTTTAGTGATGCTCTCATCTGCCAGAGACTGACTGGAATACGCAGTCACTCATGGTCAAAGGGAAACATGTTTCTCATTCAGCAAGTATGTGGTTCCATCCACAGACTTTACAGCACGGTTGTATTTGAAGTTCAGTCCTAGAACTTTGTGGCAGTAAAAATGGTTGTGATTTATAGGAAAATGTCACTCGGCCATCTCCACTATAAAAGCCTTTTATAACTCTCATCGAATATAAATCAGGATGTATGCAGCCAACAAAATGATGGTTTTGGCATAACGTTTTCAAGACTAAAAGAAATGGCCTAGAATTGTCTTGGCTTTTTACTGAGGACAAATATTACAGGAATTTATTGCTGGTCCAAAATCAATATTCTTGTCTTTAAAAATAGATATGAGTAAATTTATGTCTTGGTGGAATTCCAGTTACAGAAATTAATTAAAGCAGTCACCACAGAGTCCACCCACAAATACCAAGGATGCCACACCTTTTTTTTTTTTTAGTTTTTAGTTTTTGTTAAACCATATCCTAAGATACGTAACTCAAGCTTTAAGCTATATTTCATTCTAATGGGGGTGGATAAGGATGGGCCTACAAAGGATTGATTTGAACTCGCTAAATTTCATCTTGGAAATACAAAAGAAGTTTCATACTATACTCTTCTCCAAATGTCAACAAGATGTGAAAAATGTGTGATCAAAAGAAACCTGGATTTGAAGGGATAGCTCCCATTTTCTCATGTATTTTTGCATCTCAGAATACTCAAGGTAGAGACCAGCATAAAGAAGTGAGGGCCAGGCGCAGAAGCTCACGCCTGTAATCTCAGCACTTTGGGAGGCTTAGGCAGGTGGATCACCTGAGGTCAGGAGTTCAAGACCAGCCTGGCCAACATGGCAAAATCCCGTCTCTACTCAAAATACAAAAATTAGCCAGGCATGAGCCTGTAATCCCAGCTACTCAGGAAACTGAGGCAGGAGAATCACTTGAACCCGGGGGGCAGAGGTTGCAGTGAGCTGAGATCACGCCACTGCTTTCGGGCCTAGGAAACAGAGCAAGACTTCGTCTCAAAAAAATAATAGTAATAAAAAGACGTGAGGATTGAGGGAATCTACAATCCTATGAGAGTCTGGAAAGAACATCCAGCCCTATGGCAGGGAAGGAGGAGGAGGTAAAAGATGCTTATGTGACTGCCTTGGGTGTGGAAAAAGAATGTTGAGACACATTAGGAAGAATGATCTCTAGAAGGCTATAAGAAGGTGCTCAGAAAGCAAATAAGGTAAATGTAAAAATTTTTGGCTTTTCTTTTTTCAAGCAACTAACCTCACTCCCTTTCCTCCTAACACCCCAGCACTTACCTCTCCATATCTCACCTGAAACATTGTGAGAGGCAATGTACAGCAACTTGGGCTCCTTAGGCAACTTGGGCTTCTTGGGCAACTTAGAAGTCCTACTATTGGCGTGAAGTGAAGGGCAGTCAATATGAGAACTTTTCGGAACTGTTGAATCAATCAGAAATGTTCATCCTAGACAAAGGAAGTCCCCAGGGACCATGGTGCCTGTTGTGTAGAAAAGGAAATATACCTGTTGTGTGAGGGCTCAATGGTTTGATGTAGTATTAATAGAAAGATCTCACATTCATTTATTCCACAAAATGTGTATTAAGTGTTTTATGCCAGGCAGAGTTTTAGGTCTTGAAAATAGAGAGAGACAGAGAGAGAGAGAGAGAGAGAGGGAGAGAGAGGTTTTGATTTAATGTAAAGTACAGCATTCTTCCAATCTCTTTTTTTTATTTTCAAATTTGGCACAGGGCCTCACTCTGTCACCAAGGCTGGAGTGCAGTGGTGCAATCTCAGCTCATTGCTACCTCTGCCTCCCAGGTTCCAGCCATTCTCCCACCTCAGAGTCCCCAGTAGCTGGGACTATAGGTTTGTGCCACCATACCAAACAAATTTTTGTATTTTCTGGTAGAGAAGGGGTTTCAGCATGTTGGCCAGACTGGGCTCGAACTCCTGATCTCAAGTGATCCTCCCGCCTTAGCCTCCCAAAGTGCTGGGATTACAGGCATGAGCCACCATGCCCCACCTATTCTCCCCATTTCTTAATCAATATTATTGATTCTAGATAGTATTCTAAAAAAATCATTTCACCTGTGGTTCTACTGCTCCTTTCATTGGCCTGTGTTTCCTCTCAGTCTTTGCTCACATAGACAGAAAATCTCTATTATAGTTACAAGGACCAGACATAATTTTATTCTACTTTAAAAATTTGAAAATAGGCCAATAGCTTCCTAAGAGTATAAGGTATAAGTTTTTGGTGATGCACTGAGCTGACCTATGAACCAGTGAGCTTTCTATCCTGGGGTCTTGAAAGAAGAATCCAAGTGATTACTTGGAAGTTATTCAAATACTTATAGCAAGGCTGTAGGGATTGTTTTGAGATGACACTAAAAGAAGGATAATATTATGAAAAGAGGCCTAGTGACTCAGAGGTCTGGTGTTAGTGTGTATAAAGGGGTATAATATTTAAGCAGTATTTGAAGCTCATATTCCTCCCTTCAGCAGCTAATACTTTCTCCTAGTTCATGTTTCCATAATTTTTGAATAATTGTTTTCTTTTTTTTCTAGTTATCTTCTGAACAATATTATAGCTTTTTCTTCCTAACAACTCTCTGATAAGGAAGAACTCTTCTCATATAGAAAATTCAGTGCACTGTGGATGTCCCAAATATACTATCATCTTTATGATATTAGGATAAGGATCTCCAAGGAAGAGACAATACTTCTAGATAAGATGGTGCTAGGATCCTATTCCTCTGCCCTATTGTTAAGAATCATGGAAAAGAAGAGGGAAAATTGAGGACAGAGTCAGTGATATATAGTGTATTAGTAATATATATAAAATCTTTGTAGAAATTCCTCTGAGTTGAGCTTGAGACCTGTGACCTCTGTGACAGTAAAATTATACTAGCTGCATAATACTTGACTTGACTCTCTTCTAAATTATCACAAGATTATGAAGTACTACAACACAGATTCTGGTAGCAATGATATTATCAAATGAGACATATTATCAAATGAATTATGTTTAACTTTTCCAATGTATAAAAAAGCATATAAGAAAAAAATAGGGTTAGATATTGGGAAAAAATCAGAATCACAGGACTTTTTCCTCCCTACATTAAAAAAAATTAAAAAAACAACAAAGTATTCATTTAGATACACACATGCTCTAATTTTCCAAATGTGATGGTAAAGAAAGAAACAGAAGATTTTGATGAGGCTCAGTTATTAACTTCTGACAATGTCCAATTCCCAGAAACAGTATGGTAAAAGAATATTAATGGACAAAATCTTGAGGTTTTATATTAACAACTGCCCCTTCCATTACCTTCCCACATACTCAGTAATTTGGAAAGAAAGAAACTGAGGGGGAAAGTCAATGAAGAAAAAAGTAAGAAGAGAATTTTCTGTGAACTACCACATCAGCTGAGAATCTTAGAAGAGACAGAAAAACCAGCCTAGACTCATTGTATTCTAAAACCCTAGGCTAAAGAAAGAAAGTGAACCCAGAAGGAGTGCACAGATTAGGTGATCTTGGGTCCCTGGACACTTGGCAGAAATCTATGAAGAAAAGGAAGCACTTGGGCTCTTCCACAAAGGCTTAACATGGGACCAGCAGAAGAAATCCACCTCCATCCAGACCCTGAAGCTACAAAAAGCTAGACAGAAGAGTAGGCATCCTACTCCTTGGGTGTAGCTAAGAGGTGGAAACAAACAGGTCTTAAATAAGAAGAGAGAGCTGCCTTAAAAATAATTTACATTCAATAGAAATTATGGTTAGAGTGTCATCTGCACATCTTAAAAAGGAGATTTTTTAAAGAAATGCTTGGCAGCAATGCAGACATACTACCAGAAAGAAATGGAGGACAGAAGGAAAAAAGGAGAGGAAGAAGGAAGGAAGGAAGGAAGGAAGGAAGGAAGGAAGGAAGGAATGAAGGAAGGAAGGAAAGAAGAAGGGAGGGAGGGAAGGAAGGAAGGAGGGAGAGAGGGAGGTAGGGAGGAAAGGGAGGGAGGGAGGAAGGAAGGGAGGGAGGGAGGGAAGAAGATAATGGAGGCTGGAAAAAGGGAAACAGGGAGAGAGAAAAAAATAAGAAGAAAAGAAAAAAAAATAAAAGAAAAGAGAATGCAGGCAGGAAAGATACTAAAGGTAGACAAAGAAACCAGTCTGGAGGAAAGCATAAATAAATAAAAAGGAGAAAATTCTCTGTGACAAGTTAATAAAAATATAAATTTCACAAACCCTGAACTCAAAGATGGAATGTTGAAAGAGTAAATGTTTGCAGAACTGAAAACCAGGACGGTGAATAATGTTCAAGTCACTTAGCTGTGTATGCTTAAACATAAATATAAAACTTCTTTATATTTCTATAATAAAAATGAAAAATATATTTACATACTCATTGATAAGTTGAAAGAATTAAAATACAGCGTATCTGGAAAGTCACTAGCGGAGTAGATAGAACATAGTAAGTGCACAATAAAAGCAGGATTATTAGTTGTGTGGTATGAATAGGTAGCAGAAGGTAAATGAAAATCTTAATCACTTTAGAGTCCATGCTCTTGTCATTACATCAATTATGAAAACATTGAATAAAAAGTGCAGAATGTGTGGTTATCAAATGTTCTGCCATCTCAGTGTGGCAAGGAGTAGATGTGAATACATTAGATGTCACAGTCAAGGATCCAAAACAGTAGACTGGAAAATCTAAATAAAAGGAAGATCAGTGTAATGTACTAAAATTTGGTTTTAAAAGATCAAATACGAATTTAAAAACTAAGTGACATAATTTCTCAAAAGTTTAACAGGCAGTGGCAACCTCAGTATGATTTAAATTTAATACAATGTCTTGGAAAGCTAAAACCATCCTGGTTTGCTTTGTTTGAAGGATCCATTGCAGAAGAGGGATATAAAAATACAATTGAATTTTGCAGAGTTAAGATCACATCTGGAACATAGGATTTCCTTCTACACACTACACATTTACAGGGGTATTGACAAATGAAATGTACCCAGGTGTTTCCTGGTATGGTAAAGCATCTGGAAATGAAAGAAAGAACTGAGTATATTTAGCATGAATTAAGTAGTGATGGTGGAGTTGTCATCAAATAATTGAAGAAAAGACAGATGGAAGGAAAATAATACCTATGCTGTTCCAGTTGCCTGAACTTATGATGTAGGATGAGGAATATAATTTAGGCTCGATATAAGGAGGTTTTTCTATAAAGTTTCATATTATCCAAAGATAGAATTTCCTTTTGAGATGTCTTTGTCATTGGATGTGTTCAAGAAGACGAATTACAGTTTCACTGGGTCTGTTGTAAAAAGGATTACTGCAATCTTTGGAAGATCAAACTACATGATATCTAAGTTTCCTTCAATGCTATTATTATTGTTATAATAATAGTTCTATATGTGACCTTTGTGATCAGAAATCCTGTGTTTAAAGGTCTGTGTCTATCTGGAGGAGCAGAACATGATATGGATGACCGTTTGCAAAGGGGCTATAATTTACACAGTGGCAGTACCATTGTTGGTAGAGATCACAACATTTGACTGAATGCCAAATTTCCTAGACTGTTGAACTGCAGGTTTTTACACAAAGAAATTGTCTTAATTTTCTTGTGGTTCTTTGGGAATGAAAGTATATAGGCAGATGGTGACATCAACAAGAATAGTGGGTATGTGGGAAAGGAATTTGCTACTATTTTTCAATCATAACCATGGGAGAGTTGTTATTGAAAGGGAATAATGTCAATTATTTTTTAGACTTTTTTTTTATTTTAACTAACCCATATCTAGTGGGAGTAGGAGGAAGTTGCCAGGACAGTAGGATCGTGTTGATTAAGTGTAAGTCAAGTGTATGCTTTCCTTGACATTTATTTGAATTAATGCATTCCCTTTTCCACATCTGTGGGGTGTACACTGGCCTCCCCACAGTTACATGGGCAACTCTACTTCTAATTTCCTGTGCCTTCTGAGCTCTAAATCTTCTTTCACCACCCTTTTCTGATGCAGATATAAAATACACTACCCTACCCCTTTTTTCTTAGATCTCTCTCATACAAGAATTAGGGATGAAGTAGATTGTACTGAAAGTTTGGGAGATAAAAGATGCTTTCATAGAGATACATAGTAATGAACTTTAAAATTAAGCAATTTCTTGTTATGATAAATCTTCTGGCCAATTTGCCATTGAGATTTCTCATAGATAGCATTTCTTTACAGGGTGCAGACCACTACAAAGTTTTCCAGCTCCCTCCTTTTTTTTTTCTTTTTTTTTCTCCTTCTATTTTCTTTATTCCAAATCCAAATATCTGTTTTCTCCTTAAGCAGTGTATCAGCTCTCACACAAACCATTATGTTTTCACATTTCCTAGCTAAAGTGACCAAAGCACCTTTCTAAATAAAGTTCTTACCCTATGTGAAATTAAGATGCCAACTGCTAAAATATATTTTTCCTACAAATTCCTATTTTTGATTGTCTGAATGGGGACGCCCTAATAGCTATATCATTGAATCTGGACTATTGATTACGTTGGATAGCAGAGTTAGGTGGAAGAAATGTGAGATCTGGAGTAAAATGTTTAGGTTTTATATACCTGCTTTGCCATTTAAATGCTATACGGCTTTGGAGAACTGGCACAGACTCTCTGAGCCTCTTTTTGCCATCATAAGGTTGAAATGACTTCCAGTTTAGAAAATAATTCAGGATTATCTGAGAATGTGTAGACAAATCACTCAACTAAGTAGCTGGCATACACTAACCCTCAACAAATGGTCATTTTTTGTCACCTTGGAATTCATTCCTGTTCTTCCTAGCTTCCCCCCACCCAATGTCTTATGACCATGTTCTGATCTATAGCTTAGAATAACGGGAAATGCTATTGAACATGTAGATACAAATGAAAAAAATATTTTTTACAGACAAAGTTTAGTCCTTTATGTATTTCATAACCAAACTCCTGTATTGCTATGCACCCACATAATGAAGTTGAGAAATTAGATTCTAAAAATACTGAAAGCCAAATAATCATGGACAGAAAATTGACTTGGGAGGACCCTGGAAGCTCTTAAATGCTGGGATTGTGTGGAAATATTTCCTACTCTGTTATTAGTATGTTTTCCTTATTTGAGTCAGCTGATAAAGGGGCATTTTTGTTTGTTTGTTTCATTTCTTTTGAGAGAGCAGAAACTCAGAAAATGATGTCAAGCAGGGTGAAAGGTTGGAAACTAAGCAAGACTCAGGCCTCATCTTCTGCAGCTTTTGGAAGTCATAGTGACATTCTGATAATGGAAAAAGACTGCTGTTTACAGCTTAAACTTAAAAAACTATGTATGTCTCCTCTTCGGCAATTTTTATTTTTAACAGATCTTTTCTGTCTCCTCCTTATAGAGTGCCTGAACATCAACATCAGATCAATTTGGAAGTTCATGCAAATAAAACACACCAACTTAATGGGATATGAAAGAGTTGGCTTAAAAATAAATCTGTGTTGAAAGACACTGGAATTATATTTGAAATGGAAGTGAAATTCAACGTAGTTGAATTTTATGGCACTGGCTTACAGGCTCTGTCTTGCACTGTTTACAGATTGACCCAAATAAAGTTGGGAATACCAGAATCAGGACCCATCCCGGCATATACCTTTCAACTGTTGAAAACATAGGTTGGTTCCTCTTTTTAATATACATATTTTCATGTTTATTTATTTTCAATAACTTTTCCAATAAGATTTCTCCCTCAAAATAGTGATATCAGTTAATGCTTAAATATAGAACTATAGGCTGGGCGTGGTAGCTCATGCCTGTAATCCCAGCACTTTGGGAGACTGTGACGGGAAAATCACATGAGGTCAGGAGTTCGAGACCAGCCTGACCAACATGGTGAAACCTTGTATCTACTAAAAATATAAAAATTAGCTGGGCGTGGTGCCACACGCCTGTAATCCGAGCTACTTGGGAGGCTGAGGCAGGAGAATCACTTGAATCCGGGAGGCAGAGGTTGCAGTGAGCCGAGATTGTGCCATTGCACTCTAGCCTGGGTAACAAGAATGAGACTCTGTCTCAAAAAATGAAAGAGAGAGAGAGAGAGTGAGAGAAATAAATTTGTAAGTTTAAATATAGATACAGTATGATTTCCTAGTCATTACTAATTTGTTTCACTTAATTTGTAGAGTCTCTTGCAGTTTTTAAATAACTCTCTACAATCTTATTTCTTCCTGTTATTAATCCAGTACTGATAAAGTACTATCCCTAAACTATAGTCGAAAACATTATAATTCAGAGAAGTAAAGAGCCTCGTTCAATCCATATATTTGAAAGCAACATAGCTGATTTCAGGGTTTGCTAGATCTTATTTCCTGGCTGAATTGGTGTAGGTGGTAGTAAATAACATACGCGGTTTTGGCACTGCAGATTTTAATCTATGGTGATCCACATTCTGTTCCAGAGACATCATACATTACCATGGTCTCAAGGCTGTTGGAAATCGTAACACTAGGGGGCACCATTTCGACTTCCTTCTTACATTAGCCGTTAGTGCCTTCATATTTTCATATTGAAGGTTGATGATGAAATCATGGATAATTTTATTTCATCTTGTTCCGACAATATTTTTGCAAGGGGCCTCACTTATGAAAGGGGGATGGTGCTTTCTTTCCACTAGAGGAGTCCTGTAGAAAATTAATTCCTATAGAGTTCTAATTTTTTTTGACTATGTAATATCAAGAAATGAGTTCTGTAGACTAGGACACAATATTAGGGACTGTCTTGCTCATTTAACTCTTAAACAGCTGGATTCTTTTCTCTTTTCTTCTTCCTTCTTACAGGGATAGGGGCAGAAGTCCCTCGTGTGACTTTGAAGGAGATTTTGAGGGTAAGAGAAGGATTTCTCTGTCATCAAAGATAGCTACTCTAGTATTATGGCTTAGCTGCAGCAACAATGCAGAACCCTTAGCACCCAGCTCTCAAAGAGATGTTGCATTTTGGGATGTTTGTATATGTAGAGGTTACAAACTACTTGACATATGAATTGATTTTTGCTGTATAATAATCAATTTTTTTCATACTCAGTGGGTCTGCAGGTTGACTGTGGTTTTCTGATTAAGAGTAAAATCTCTACGGTAACTCAGGGAAGAAAAGAATCCTAAGAACAAGGTGCTACTTGCTACCTGCTCTCTGGGCCTATGTAATTTGGAGTACCTAGCACAGTGCATAATGCATCCAGAAAGAGGCATTTGTCTTTTCAAAATAGTATCCTGGACCTAATGGACTCTGCTTGGATCCGATACCAGAATACAGACTCCAAATATCAGTAAAGTTTAAGATCATATACATTGCAATACTTGAAAAGGTTTCTGGGTATAGATTTTATGAAGAGATGACATAATTACTTTTTGAATATTCCTGACCCAATACTCAATAGAGATAGCAGTATACCGTTTACATGTATGTGCATAATAAACTATAAAGGACACATAATAAATAATTAACTCAGGGTCACATTCCTCTCACAGCCTGGTAACTATAAATGTTTCTTTTTTTTAACCTTGAAATTTGATGAGAGCAGATTTCAGTTGTTCTCACCACACACACATGCACACACACAGATAACTGAGCGGTGCTGAATGTGTTAACTAATTGGAGTGTGATCATCATTACACAATGTATACTTACATCAAATCACCATGTTGTATACCTTGAACATACACATTTTTATTTGTCAATTATATCTCATTAAAGCCAGAAAAATGTATTTCTGATAGGTCAAGAAAAAAAAAGCAATACAAAAGAAAAAAGAAGCAGAAGCACACAGGGGCAGGTAGATGATCAGCTCTTGAGGTTATCAATTACTGTACATTGATGTCCAGTTTGGATGTTTATAATTCTACCAAGTGAATGTGTTCTGCATTCTTTGACTTTCACATTGAGTCTCCTCTAGTGGTTGGAGGGAGCTCCATAAAGATAAACCGTGTAACTACATTCGATGTTCCCTGAAGCAGCATCTTACTGCTTAATAACCTCATTTCCAATAGTGCGTTGTCTCCAGGTGCATGAGCACATGCACAAACATAACACACACATCATGGAACCATATAATCTTCTTCTTGCAAGGGACTCTGAGGCCAGAAAGACTTACCCAGTGATAAATATTCTTCACACCATCTCTAACTCTTTGTAATATTGGATTATACTAGAAAAATACACTGGAAGAAAAATCTAACTATATCTTGTGGTTGCCAATTTCATTTATGCCTATCCTAGTTGTTAAGAACTTTTTGTTTTCTTTGTGTAGAGCAGGAGTTCATCTCCCTACAGACACCTCTCTGGGGTCCGAATTAAACCTTCTTGGATTAAAATCAGCTATAAAAATATCAATTTTTATAGTTATCTCCACACTGCATTGTGGATTCTGGTGACAAAACATTTTTTCAGAGACTGAATGCCTTTAACTTACCTGTCTATCCTTTTAGTTCTCTCCTTAACTAAACTGGAAACACCAGTAAGCCTCCAGGGTAGAATATGGAGCCCTAAGCAATTAACAGATGTGGAGGGTTATAGGAACACTGAGAATTGCTACGATTGGTGTTTGGGGAGTCATAGCCAGGGCTTGTAGCCCAGAGACAGATGATTTTGATTTCCCACCTCTCTTTGATGTCCTTGTTGACAGATGATGTGAAACTAGCTCCCCTGAGTGTAGTTTGTCTGTATTTACTGGATTTGCAGGTGTTTGGCTTCATACCATTAATGGATAATGATGCAAATGGTCTCTCAAGGCTTACTCAGTGCAGAAGGATCTCATGTATCACAGAAAACCAGAATAGTAGAGTGAGAAGTAATTTTTAAGATGATCTAGTCTTCCCCCGATTTTGTTATTTTATTTTAATTTTTTTCCTTTCTTTTAGGCTTCAAATATAGAGTGTCCTGTTAATAATATTTCCTAGTGGTTCAATGATATTTCCTCTCAATGTCCTCCTTATTTTCCCCTTTATCACCCATCTCTCTCCATTCATCCTTTCCCGTGATCGGATATTCACTCTGTGTCTTTAAAGATGTACAATTCTTGCATGTGTGCAATGCTTACATGTGTTTTTAATTTACATAAGTACAAGGTACTTTATATTTCATTATTTGTAGTTCTTTTTCCATCAACATTGTTTTGTGTGTTTGTATTCTGTGTTGGTTCTGATGGCTGCTTAGTAAACCACTGAACACCTTCCCCATTTTCTGCTTACCCATGCATTCATAGATGCATACCTAGATTGTTATAAACTGCCCACTTCCATACATAATTCCTGGATCAACATTGTTAGATATCCCTTCTTATGGATCTATGGACAGGTGCTTCTGGGATACATATTAAAGAGGGGGTTTCTAGGGTTTACTAATGTTTGATTTCATTAAATACCTTAAAATGCTCATGACTGCAAGTTTATACTTCTAAATGCAGGTATGTTACCCTTTCCCCATATTCATGCCAAATGTAGCATTACTTTCTTCCTAACTTTTGCCAATGCAATGGATATAAAGCGTATAAAGTGTTATAGTTTAATGTTATTCTGATTTTTTTTTATTACTTGTATTTCAGGCATTTCATATGCCTGTTGGTGTTTCAGGTTTCATTGTCTGTGAATTGCTTATTTATTTTCTTTTCTCATTTTTCAACTTAGCTTATGAGCTTTTAAAGTACATTTGTAAGAATTTCTTGAATACTTTTGACTTTAACACTATGGTTTTTTTAAAAACATAACTATAATATATTTATCATACTCTGGAGATTGGACATTGGTGTTATGTCATTACATGCATTTTATATTTGCGTTTCTTATAGCAATGAGAATAATAAAAAATAATAAAAATAGTGTCCTTAATATTGTTTTTCTTAAATCCAGGATCCAATTAAGGATCATACATTGCAGTTGTTCTCATACCTCTTTCCTTTCCTTTAAAGATTATCCCCAAACATTTAAAAAATTTTTGTGGGTTCATAGAAAGTGTGCATATTTACGAGGGATACATTAGTTCTTCTTTAAATGTTTGGTAAAATTCAGCAGTGAAGCTATCAGGTCCTGGGCTTTTCTGTGCTGGAAGACTGTTTATTACTACATCTGTCTCATTACTTGTTATTTGTCTGTTTGGGTTTTGGATTTATTCATGGTTCAATCCTGGCAGTTTGTATGTGTCTCGGAATTTATCCATTTCTTCTAGGTTTTCCAATGTATTGTCATATAGTAGCTCATAGTAGCCTTTAATAATCTTTTGAATTTCTGTGGTATTGGTTGTAATGTCTCCTTTTTCATCTTTGATTTTATTTATTTGAGTCTTCTCTCTTTTTTTCTTAGTGGAGCTAAAGTTTTGTCAATTTTAGGTTTTCAAATAAACAACTTTTTGTTTCATTGATCATTTGTATTTTTTCTTTTCAATTTTATTTATTTCTGATCTTATCATTATTATTACTTTTCTACTACTAATTTTGGATTTGATTTGTCTTGCATTTTTATTTCTTTAAGATGCATCATTATGTTGTTTATCTGAGGTTTTTATACCTTTTTGATGTAGGTATTTATTGCTATAAACATTCCTCTGAGTTTCTGCCCTAATTTCTTCATTGACCCACTGATCATTCAGGAGCATATTGTCTAATTTCCATGTGTTTGTATAGTTTCCAAAATTCTCATCATTATGGATTTCTAGTTTTATTACATTATGGTCAGAGAAAATACTTGATATAATTTCAATTTTTTTGAATATTTTAAGATTTTTTTGTGACCTAACATATGACCTATCCTTGAGAATGATCCATGTGCTGAGAAGAATATGTATTTTGCAGACATTGGATGAAATGTTCTTTAAATATCTACTAGGTCCATTTGGTCTACAGTGCAGATTAAATCCAGTATTTCTTTGTTGATTTTCTGTGTGGATGATTTGTCAATGCTGAAAGTGTGATCTCGGCTCACTGCAACCTCTGCCTCTTAGGTTCAAACGATTCTCCTCCCTCAGCCTCCAGAGTCTCTGGGACTACAGGTGTGCACCACCATGCCGGTTGATTTTTGTATTTTTAATAGAGACAGGGTTTTACCATGTTGGCCAGGCTGGTCTTGAACTCCTGACCTCATGATCTGCCTGCCTTGGCCTTCCAAAGTGCTGGGATTACAGGGGTGAGCCACTGCACCAGCTTTGAGGTAGTCTTTTTGGGTTAAATCTGCTTAGTGTTCTATAACCTTTTTGTACATGAATATTAATATCTTTCTCTAGGTTTGTTTGGGAAATTCTATGTCTTTGTATAAACTTTCTACCCTGATATCTTTTTCTACCTCCTCTTTAAGGCCAATAACGCTTAGATTTTTTTTCTTTGAGGCTATTTTTGAGATCTTGTAGTTGTGCTTTATTCTTTTTAATTCTTTTTTCTTTTGTCTCGTTTGACTGTGTATTTTCAAATAGCCTTTAAGCTCACTAATTCATCCTTCTGCTTGATCAATTTTGCTTCCAAGAGACTCTGATGTATTCTTCAGTATGTCAGTTGTGTTTTTTAGCTCCAGAATTTCTGCCTCATTCTTTTCAATTATTTCAACCTCTTTGTTAAATTTATGAGAGAATTCCGAATTCCTTTCCTGTGTTATCTTGGATTTTGTTGAGATTCCTTAAAACAGCTATTTTGAATTATCTGTCTGAAAGGTTACATATCCCTAACCAGGATTAGTCCATTGTCACTTACTTGGTTTATTTGGTAAGATTATGTTTTCCTGGGTAGTCTTTATGCTTGTGGATGTTCATTGTTGTCTGAGTATTGAAGAGCTAGATGTCTATTGCAGTCTAGGCTTGTTTGTATCTATCCTTCTTGGGAAGGCTTCTGTATATTCAAAGATACTTGGGTGTGTGATGTAAGTCTTTGGTCATAGGAGGTGTATCTGTTTTAGGGGGCACCCCAAGATCACTAACACTGTGGCTCTTGCAAACTCATAGAGGGACCACCTTAGTGGTCTTGGGTAAGATCCAGAATGATTTCCTGGATTACCAGGGAGAGACTATTGTCCTCTTCACTTATTTTCCCCCAAGGAAATAGTCGCTCTCTCTCTCTCTCTCTCTCTCTCTATGTGCTAACCTGCTGACCTGCCTGGAGTTGGGGAAAGAGGGACACAAACACCTCTGTGACCATCACTACAAGGACTCTGCTGGGTCAGACCCAAAGCCAGTATAGCACTGAGTCTTGCCCAAGGCCCACAGTGACCACTGTCTGGCTACTTCCTATGTTAAATCAAGGCTCAAGGGCTCCACAATCAGCAGGTGACAAATCCAGCCAGGATTTTATCTTTCCCATAAGGGCAGTGAGTTCATTCCAGCTGTGTGTGGCTCTGGGGATGCTGCCTGGAAGCCAGGGCCTGAAGTCAGGAACAGCAGGTCAGCTGGTAGAGCTCCAGGAATCTACCTGGTACTCTATACTATGTGGCTGAGCTGGCATCCAGGCGGCAAGACTAAGTCTTTCCCACTCTTCCTTTCCCTTTCCACAAGCAGAGGAGTCCCTCTTCATGACCACCATCATCCCAGGCATTGGGCAAATAATGCCTGGCTACCACTAATTTTCATTCAAGGTCCAAGGGCTCTTCAGCCAGCTTGTGGTGAATGCCGCCAGTCTTGAGACTCTTCCTTCAAAGCAATAGTCTCCCCTCTTGCCAAGGGCAAGTCCAGAAATGCCATTTAGGAGTCATACTTAGGAGCCCACTTGGCGCTCTACCCCCCTGAAGCCAAGCTGATACCCAAGCTGATTTTCAATTCTTATGAAGGTACATGTGGATAGATGTTTAATTTGGTGTTCCTGTAGAGGAGACAGTTGCTGGCAGCTTTTATTAAGCCATCTTAATTCACTTCCCCTCTATGTTGGTTTTGAACATTGTAGGTATCTATCCCAATAAGTATGCATAGGTTAATATTGTCTATTATGTCTTTTATTTAATAGTGGGCATGGAAACGCTGCCACAGGCACAAAACTACACAGGATGACCAGCTAACCCACCCCTACCCCAGCAGCAGCTGTTGCCCACATGAACCCACCTACAAAGGGCACACACAGTTCCATGCCCACTAGCTCCCAGCTCCATGCTAATACCACCACCAGCATGAAGGCAAGCACAGAGGCTAGTGGGGCCCTTGTCTTCCATGCTGTGCTGCCACCACCACCATTGCAAATGCCTGCACAGAGGCCAGCACCCACACACTTACCAGAACCTCACTGCAGCAGATGAGTGTGCACCCCACTGTGCTGCTGCTGCTGCTGCTGGCACATGCAAATGAAGATGGATCCTGCTGTTACTGCCCTAGGAAGTGCTATGTCTGGCACCTCCCATCAGAGTGGCAGTGACTGGCAGTCTGAGACCAACTTGGCTCCTCCATTGTGACAAGTTCTTAACTTCCAAGGGTCACAGAAGAAAGGTTGGTTACCAGACCAATACCAGCTCCCCAGAGGTAGATCATATAGTCCAGGAGTCCTGAGCTGAGGCTTGGCTCCCTAAAAACCTCCAGAAATAAAGCCAGTTGACTGAGCCCACCTTTTACCATAATGAAACTCTCAAGGATGTTGAATAGGATAAAAGAAAAAGAAAAGCCCATCCAAAGGTCAGCAACATCAAAATTTGAAGGAATATTAGCCCACAGAGATGAAAAAGAACCAGTGCAAGAATTATGGCAACTCAAAGCCAGAGTGTCTTCTGACAGCTGCACTAACAACTCCAAAAAACTACACTACTTTTCCAGCAATGGTTCCTAACCAGGCTGAAATAGCTGAAATGACAGAAATAAAACTCAGAATATGGATAGAAAGAAAGCTCGTCAACATGCAGGAGAAAGTTGAAACCCAATCCAAGGAATCTAAGGATTACAATAAAACAATACAGGAGCCGATAGATGAAATGGCCATTGTAAGAAAGAACCAAACCGATCTGATGTAGCTGAAAAACACTCTACAGAAATTTCATAATGCAATTGCAGGTCAAGTGTTAACAGCAGAATTGACCAAGCCGAAGAAAGAATGTCAGAGCTTTAAGACTGTTTCTCTTTAGTCAGAGAAAAAGAGAGAGAAAAAACAAAAAGGAGAATGAACAAAATTTCTGACAAATATGGGATTATGTAAAGAGATCCAATCTATGACTCATTGGCATGTTTGAGACAAAGGGAGAGAAACCAAGCAACTTGAAAAATATATTTCAGGATATCATCCGTGAAAATTTCCCTAACCTTACAAGAGAGGCCAATGTTCTAATTCAGAGAATGCAGAGAACTCCCGCAAAATACTACACAAGAAGGCTATCCCTAAGACACACAGTCATCAGGTTCTTCAAGGACGAAATGAAGGAAAAAATGTTAACGGCAGCTAGAGAAAAGGGGTGAGTCACCTACAAAGGAAACCCCTTCAGGATAACAGCAGACCTGTCAGCAGAAACCCTGCAAGTCAGAAGAGATTGGTGGCTTATATTTAGCAATTAAAAAAAAATTAACCAAGAATTTCATATCCAGCCAAACTAATCTTTATAAGTGAAGGAGAAATAAGATCCTTTGCAGACAAATTCTAAGGGAATTTGTTACCACAAAACCTGCCTTATGAGAGGTCCTAAGGGGAATGCTAAATATGAAAAGGAAAGACTGTTACCAGCAACTAAAAAAACACACTTGAGTATATATGCCAGTGACATTATAAAGCAACCACACAAGTAAGTCTCCATAATAACCAGCTAACAATATCATGACAGGATTAAATCCATACATAGCAATACTAACCTTGAATGTAAATGGGCTAACTGCCCCAATTAGAAGGCACAGAGTGACAAGTTGAATAAAGAAGCAAACCCCAACGGTATATTGTCTTCAAGAGACCCAACTCAAATGCAGTGAAACCCGTAGGCTCAAAGTAAAGGAGAAAAATCTACAACCACACAGTAAACAGAAAAAAAACACAGGTTGCTATTCTAATTTCAGACAAAACAGATTCTAATAGGGATAGAAAAAAGACAAAGAAGGACATTATATAATGATAAAGGGCTCAATTCAACAAGAAGTCCTGATTATTGTAACTACATATACACCCAATATGGGAACAACCATATGCATAAAGTAAGTTCTTAGAGACCTGTGGAGAGATTTAGATAACCACACAATAATAGTGGGAGACTTTAACATGCTGCTGACAGTATTAGGCAGATCATCAAAACAGAAAACTCAGTTATTCAGGATCTTAACACTTGGTAAAATGAACTTAATAGATGACTACAGAAGTTCACTTTAAAACAACAAAATTTACATTCCTCTCATCTGCACATGGCACATTTTCTAAAATTGACCACACGATTGGGCATAAAACAAACCTCAGGAAATTGAAGAAAAAACGAAATCATCCCAACCACACCCTTAGACGAAAATCCAATAAACATAGAAATCAATATTAAGAAAATCACTCAAAACCATACAATTAAATGTAAATTAAGCAACCTGCTCCTGAATAACTTCTACCTAAATAATGAAATTAAGGCAGAAATCAAGAAATTATTTGAAGCTAATGGGGAAAAAATGCAATATACCAGAATCTCTAGAACAAAGCTAAAATAGTGTTAGGAGGAAAGTTTATAGCACTGCATGCCAACATCAGAAAGTTAGAAATATCTGAAATTAACAATCCAACATTGCAGCTAGAATAACTAGAGAGACAAGACCAAACCAACCTAAAAGCCAACAAACCATAAGAAATAACCAAGATCAGAGCTGAACTGAAAAAAATTGAGACATAGAAAATTCATGACTCAAAGATCAGTGAGTCAAGGAACTGGTTCTTTGAAAAAAGAAATAACAAGATAGGCCACTAGCTAGACTAATAAAGAAGAGAGAGAAGATCAAATAAACGGAATCAGACATGACAAAGGGGATGTTACCAGTGATCTCAGAGAAATACAAAAATCCCTCAAAGGCTCTTATGAACACATCTATGCACACAAGCTAGAAAACCTAAAAGAAATGGATGAATTCCTGGAAACATACAATCTCCCAAGATAGAACTTGGAAGAGATTGAATCCCTGAATAGATCAATATGAGCTTCAAAATTGAATCAGTAATAAAAAGCCTCCTAAATGGAAAAAACTCACGATCAGATGGATTCACAGTCAAATTCTACTAGATATGTAAGGAAGAGCTAGTATCATTTCTACTGAAACTATTCCAAACATTGAGAAGGAGGAACTCCTTTCTAATCCATTCTATGATATGAAGCCAGCATCATCCTGATATGGAAACCTGGCAAAGGCCGAGAAACAACAACAACAACAACAAAAAAAAAAAAAAAAAAAAAAAAAAAAAAAGAAAACTTCAGGCCAATATCTTTGGTAAACATAGATGCAAAAATCGTCAACAAAATTCTAGCAACACAAATTCAGCAGCACATTTAAAAGCTAAAGTAGGCTTTATCCCTGGGATGCAAAATTGGTCCAACATATGCAAATCAATAAATGTTATTCATCATACAACCAGAACTTAACACAAAAATTACATGATCATCCCAATATATGCAGAAAAGTCTTTTGATGAAGCTTAACATCCCTTCATGTTAAAAACCCTCAACAAAGTAGACATTGAAGGAACCCCATCATTCAAAATAATAAGAGCCATCTATGACAAACCTATAACTAACATCACATTAAGTTAGTTAATGTGATGGGCAAAAAGCTGGAAGCATTCTCCTTGAAAACTGGAACAAGACAAGGATGCCCTCTCATTCAAAATATTACTGGAAGTCCTGTCCAGAGCAATCAGGCAAGAGAAAGAAATGAAGGGCATCCAAATAGGAAGAGAGGAAATCAAAGTATCCCTGGTTGCAGATGTCATGACCCTTTATCTACAAAACCATAGTCTTGCCCTAAAAGCTCCTTAAGCTAATAAACAGCTTCAGCAGTCTCAGGATACAAAATCAATGTACAAAAGTTACTAACATTCCTATTCACCAGTAACAGTCAAGCTGAGAGCCAAATCAGAAACACAATCCCATTCACAATCACCACGAAAAGAATAAAATACCTAGGAATACAGCTAACTAGGGAGGTCAAAGATCTCTACAAGGAGGACTGCAAAACACTTTTGAAAAAAATCAGAGATGACACAAACAAATGGAAAAACTTTCCATGCACATGGATAGGAAGAATCAATATTGTTAAAATGGCCATATTGCCCAAAGCAATTTATAGATTCAATGCTATTCCTATCAAACAAAGACATTCTTCACAGAACTAGAAAAAGTTTTTCTAAAATTTATACGGAACAACAACAAAAAATAGCCTGAATAGCCAATGCAATCCTAAGCAAAAAGAACAAAGCCGGAGGCATCATGCTGCCTGACTTCAAACCTTACTACAGGGCCACAGTAATCAAAACAGCATGGCACTGGTGCAAAAGCAGACACGTATACCAGTATACAGATAGAACAGAATAGAGAACCAGAAGTAAAGCCTCATAACTAAGACTATCTGATCTTTGCCAAAGTTGACAAAAACAAGCAATGGGGAAAGGACTCCCTATTCAATAAATGGCGCTGGGATAACTGGCTAGTCATATGCAGAATATTGAAACTGGACTCCTTCCTTATATCATATATTAACACAAAAATTAACTAAAGATGAATTAAAAACTTAAGTCTAAAACCAAATACTATAAAAACCCTGGAAGATAACCTGGAAAATACCATTCTGGGCATCGGACTTGGCAAAGACTTCATGAAAAAGACATCAAAAGCAATAGCAACAAAAACAAAAATTGACAAATGGAATGTAATTAAACTTCAGAGCTTCTGCACTGCAAAAGAAACTATCAACAGAATAAACAGACAACCTACAGAAGGGGAGAAAATTTTTGCAAACCATGCATCTGACAAAGGTCTAACATCTGGAACCCATAAGGAAATTAAACACATTTAGTAGAGAAAACAAACAACTCCTTTAAAAAGTGGGCAAAGAACATGAACAGACAATTTTCAAAAAAAGACATTCATGTGGCCAAGAAACATATAAATAATGCTCAACATGACTGGTCACTAGAGAAATGCAAATCAAAACCACAATAAGATACCATCTCACACAAGTCAGAATGGCTATTATTAAATAGTACAAAAATTACAAATTCTGGTGAGGTTGTACAGAAAAGGGAACACTTACGCACTGCTGCTGGGAATGTAAACTAGTTCAACCACTGTGGAAAGCAGTTTGGCAATTTCTAAAAGAACTCAAAACAAAATTACCATTTGACCTAGCCATTCCAGTACTGGGTTATACCCAAAGGAATATAAATCTTTCTACCATAAAGACACACGCACACATATTATCACAGCACAATTCACAATAACAAAGACACAGAATCAACCTAAATGCCCATTGATGGTAGACTAGATAAAGAAAACATGGTATACCATGAAATACTATGCAGTCATAAAAAGGCTACAAGATCATGTCCTTTGCAGGAACATGGATGGAGCTGGAGGTCATTATCCTTAGCAAACTAATGCAGGAACAGAAATCCAAATACCGCATGTTCTCACTTATGTCCAAGCTAAACATTGAGTACAAATGACACACAAAAAAGGGAACAACAGACGTTGGGGCCTGCTTTGAGTTTGGAGAGTGGGAGGAGGGTGAGGAATGAGAAACTACTTATTGGGTACTATGATTATTACCTGTGTGTTGAGATATTTTGCACATCCAACACCTGGGAAATGGAACTTACCTATAGAACAAACCTGCATATGTACCCCTGAACCTAAAACGCAAATTCAAATAAAAAAATTTAAGTCCTGTATAGAAGACACATCTTGATTAATCCAATCTTTTTTATGTCTTTAAATTTTTACTTATTCATTCTTTTTAAACTTTTATTTTAAGTTCAGGGGCACATGCACACGTTTGTTACATAGGTAAACTTGTGTCATGGGGGTTTGTTGTACAGATTATTTCATCACCCAGGTATTAAGCCTAGTACTCATTAGTTATTTTTCCTGATCCTCTCCTTCCTTCCACCCTTCACTCTCTGATAGGGCCCAGTGTGTGTTGTTCCCCTCTATGTGTCCATGTGTTCTTTTCATTGGCTCCCACTTGTAAGTAAGAACATGCGATATTTAGTTTTCTGTTCCTGCATTAGTTTCCTAAGGCTAGTGGCCTGCAGTTCTATTAATAAAATTAAGTATTTTTCTAGAAAGATCATGAACATTTTTGTTTTGTTAGTACATAGGTAATGTAAGAGGTTTCAATTTACTTCTACAAATCATGTTTATTTCTATATTTTTTCATTATTTATGCCATAGAGGAATACTCTTGGTTTCATGAGTGATTTCAAACTCAACAACCCTGCTTCATGTCTGATTTTTTCTTTTTTATTTTTTTTAAATGGCATTTTAGGTTTTGGGGTACCTGTGAAGAACATGCAAGATTGTTGCATAGGTACACACATGGCAGTGTGATTTGCTGCCTTCCTCCACATCACCTATATCTGGCATTTCTCCCCATCGTCTGATTTTTTCAAATATTTTCTTTCAATTTTGTTAGGTTTCAAATGTTAATTGTATCATCTGCAAATAATGGCAGTTTCATCACATTCTCTTGTATCTTTATACTTTTTTCCCCTTTAAGTTGTACTGGAGCACTCTTTGGCTCAAAACCGCGTAATGGGTTACCTTGTAGCCCCACCTTACTCAGATCAAAAGCCCTCCTTTCACTTATCACAGCCTCTTCACACTTCTATTTTCTGCTACCTTCTATCCACATTGGTTCTTTGCTCTAGGAACGTTGAGTGCCCTACTGTTTCTGAAACTTGCCAGCTAAAGTTTTGCCTCAGGATCTTTGCAAGGCCACCTGTATTTGCATAAGCTGAAAGTGGATGCTTCCTTATATTTTAAAACCTAGGTATATTATTTGCCTCACTCTGGTCTAGAACCTACTTTGTGCTTACTTTTACATCTGCCTGGAACACTCCTGCCTCAAATATCTGCATAGTTTATGTTCTCACTTTTTGTAGGCCTTTGCTTAGATGTTCCCTTCTCAGGTCATTTAAAAATGAACATGCACACCTATGCCAGCACTTTCTATCCCTCTTTGCTTTATTTCTCTCTGCAGCATATATAACTGCTTAACACAGACTGTGTCAGAAGTCACTTTGCTATTTTTTTATTTTTCTCTCTCACCACTAGAATATGTCTGGCCCATAAAAAGTAGATATTTTTTGTGTACTTTGATCACTGTTATACTCTTTATGCCTGGAACTGTGTCTGGCATATAGAAGGGGGCCTTATAACTACTTGTTGAAGAGTGAATAAATAAATGAATAAATGAATAATAAATAATGAATAAATGAATGCATATTATTGACATTTTTGTCATGTTCCACATAAAAAAGAGAACACATCTGACATTTGTCCAATGACTAGAAGGTTTGGATTAGGTTTTTAAAAATTGATAGATAACATAGGTGCATATATATGGGGTACACGTGATATTTTGTTACATGCAAAGGCTGTGTGATCAAGTCAGGGTGTTTGGGGTATCTATTACCTAGAGTATTTATTCTTTCTACATATTACGAACATTTTGAGTGATCTCTTCTAGCTCTTTTGAAATACATTGTTGTTAACTACAGTTACTCTACTCTGCTGTCAATCAGTAGAACGCATTCCTTTTAACTAATTAACGAACTTCCCTTCATTCCTCTGCATACATTACTTCTTCTCCGCCATAAACTCTTCCCAGCCTCTGATATCTAACATTCCACTCTGTACCTCCATGAGATCCACTTTTTTAGCTACCACATAGGAGTGAGAACATGTGATATTTGTTTTTCTGTGTTTGGCTTATTTCATTTAATGACTTCCAGTTCTGTCTACATTGCTACAAATGACACAATTTCATTCTTTTTATGGCCACATAGTATTCCATTGTGTATATATTTTCTTTATCCATTCACCTGCTAATGGACTCTTTGATTCTATATCATTGCTATTGTGAAGTATTGCAATAGATATGGGAGTGCAGGTATCCCTTTAACATACTGATTTTTTCTCCTTTAAATAAATACCCAATAGTGAAATTTCTGGATGGTATGGCAGTTCTAGTTTTAGTATTTTAAAAAATCTTCATACTATTTGCTATAGTGGCTACACTAATTTACATTCCCCCTACAATTTATGAGTTCTCTTTGTCTGCATTCTCACCAGCATGTTAATTTTTTTATTTTATTTTATTTTATTTTACTTTAGGTTCTGGGGTACATGTGCAGGTCATGCAGGGTTGTTGCATAGGTGCATACTATATCCAGTGGGATAACATGGGGAGAAATGCTGGATAATTTTTGTATTTTTAATAATATCCATTCTAACTGGGGTAAGATAATATCTTATTGTGGTTTTGATTTGCATTTGCCTGCAAATGCAGGCAAATGTTGAACATTTTTAGGTATTTCTGTTGGTCATTAGTATGTCCTCTTTTGAGAAATAGCTGTTCATGTTTTTTGCCTATTTTTAAATGGTATTTTTATTTGTTGTTCTTGTTGTTTTTACTGTTGAGTTGTTTTAGTTCCTTGTATATTCTGGGTATTAGTCCTTTGTTGGATAAATGGCAAGTATTTTCTCTGGGTACGCTATCCTGTTCCATTGGTATATGTGTTTTTACAAATATCATGCTATTTTAGTTACTATAGCCTTGAAATATATTTTGAAGTCAGATATAGTGTGATGATTCCAGGTCTGTTCTTTTCATTCATGATTACTTTGGCTATTCAGGCCCTTTTTTGATTCCATATACATTTTAGGATTTTTTCTATTTCTGTTAAAAATGACATTGATATTTTGATAGGGATTGCATTAAATTTGTAAATTGCTTTGAGCATATGGTCATTTTAACAATATTGATTTTTCTGATTCATGAGCATGAAATGTCTTTCCATTTGTTTATGTCCTCTACAATTTCTTTCATCAGTGTTTTGTAGTTTTCCTTGTAAAGGTCTTTCACTATCTTGGTTAAATTTATTCCTAGGTATTTTTTGGTGGTTATTGTAAATGGAATTGCTTTCATGATGTCTTTCTCAGCTAGTTCATTATTACCAATTTTCATCTGTTGGTATTGTACCCTGCAACTGTACTGAATTTATTCATAAGAACTAAGCTGCTTTTTTTTTTGGAGCCTTTAGGTTTTCATAGACATAAGATCACATCATCTGCAAAGGGAAATCTGACTTCTTCTTTTCCAATTTGGATGCCTTTTATTTTTTTATTTTGCCTGATTGCTTTTGTTAAGACTTCCAGTACTATGTTGAGCAGGAGTGGTAAAAGTGGGCATCCTTGTCTTGTTCCAATTCTTAGAGGAAAGGCTTTCAGCTTTCCCCCATTCAGTGTGATATTAGCTGTGGGTTTGTCATATATGGCTTTTATTATGTTGAGGTATGTTCCTTCTATGCCTAGCTTGTTGAACATTTTTATCATAAAGCAGTGTTGAATTTTTTTCAAATGCTTTCTCTGCATCTATTGAGATGGTCATATTTTTTGTCCTTCATCCTGTTGATATGATGTTGCCACATTTATTAATTTGCATATGTTGATCTATCCTTGGGATAAATTTCACTTGATTATGGTGTATTATCTTTTTGATGTACTAGTAGATTCAGTTTATCAGTATTTTGTTTAAGACTTTTGTGTCTATGTTCATCAGGGATATTGGCTTGTAGTTTTCTTTGGTTGTAGTGTTCCTTTTTTGTTTTGGTATCAGAGTAATGCTAGCCTTGTAGAATGCATTGGGAAGAATTACTTCCTCTTTAATTTTTTGGAATACTTTAACGAGAATTGATGTTTTCTTTGAAAGTTTGGTAGAATTCGGCAGTGAAGACATGCAGTTCTGGCATATTCTTTGATGGGAAACATTTTGTTACTGATTCAATCTCATTACTCATTATTAGTTTGTTCAGGATTTCTATTTCTTCCTGATTCAACCTTGATAAGTTGTATGTTTCTAGAAATTTATTCGTTTCCTCTAGATCTTCCAGTTTGTTAGAATATAGTTGTTCATAATAGTCTCGCATGATCCTTTGTATTTCTGTAATATCAGTTGTAATGTCTTCTTTTTATTTCTGATTTTATTTTTTGGGTTTTACTCTCTTTTATTCCCCTGGTTAACTTAGCTAGTGGTTTATTAATTTTGTTGATTTTTTTCAAAAAAGCAGATTTTCATTTTGTTAATCTTTTGAACTTTTTACTTTCCACTTTGTTTAGTTCTTGTTTGAAATTTTTCTACTTTCTGATTTAGGCATTTATTGCTACAAACATTCATCTTATAAGTTTTTTTTTTCTTTGTATTCCATAAGTTTGGGTCTATTGTGTTTCAACTTCATTTGTTTCAAGGAATTTTAAATTTTTTTCTTGATCCAATGATTATTCAGCAGCATGTTATTTAGTTTCCATGTATTTGTACATTTTTCAAAGTTTCTCGTGTTATTGATTTCTAGTTTTATTCCCTTGTGGTCTGAAAAGATACTTGATATAATTTCAGTTGTTAAAAATTTGTTGAGGCTTGTTTTATGCCCTGACATATGGTCTATCCTAGAGAATGTCCCATGTGCTGATGATGTGCTGGTGATGTATTCTGTAGCTGTTGGATGAAATATTCTGTAAATCAATGCCTGTTAGGTCCATTTAGCTTAAAGTACAGGTTAAATGGAGGTTTCTTTCTTGTTGTTGTTGTTAATTTTCTGTCCAGATGATCTGGCTAATGCTGAGTGAATTGCTGGAGTCCCCAACTATTATTGTGTTGGAGTGTATCTTTCCCTTTAAATCTAATAATATTTGCTTTATGTATTTGGGTTTCCTAGTGATGAATACATATATGTTTAAGATTGGTATATCCTCTAGCTGAATTGATCTGTTTATTGCTGTATAATTACCTTCATTGTCTCTTTTTATTGTTTTCGATTAAAGTCTGTTTTATTATATAAGTACAGCTACTCCTGCTAACTTTTGGTTTTTGTTTGAGTAGAATTTTTTTTACATCCCTTTACTTGTAGTCTACATGGCTTTTCAGGTGAGATGATTTTCTTATAGACAGCATATAGTTGGATTATGTTTTTTATTTTAATTCATTTACATTTAATTCATTTACATAAGGATTAAACTTGATATGTGAGGCCTTATTCCTGTCATTTTGTTGATTTATTTCTGGTTGTTTTGTATATCCTTTTTTTCATTCACTTCTTTCTTATTATCATTGTGGTTTGGTGTTTTCCTGTAGTGATAATATTTGAGCCCTTTCTCTTCCTTATTTGTATGTTTGCTCTACCAGTGGGATTTTATACTTCTGTGTTGTTTCAATGATGGTAGATATTGTTCTTTGGCTTCCAGGTGTAGGACTTCTTTAAACATTTCTTGTAGGACTGGTCTAGTGGTGATTCATTTCTTCAGTTTTTGCTTGTCTGGGAAAGACTATTTCTCCTTCATTTGTGAAGGGTAACTTTGCTAGGTATAGTATCCTTTTTTGGTAGTTTGTTTTTCTTTCAGCACTTTGATTATAACATTCATATATATCATTGTCTCCTTGCCTATAAGATTTCTGCTGAGAAATCTGCTGTTAGTCTAGTGGAGGTTCCCTTATAAGTGACTAGATGACTTTCTCTTGCTATATTTAAAATTCTCTTTTTGTACTTGACTTTTGATGGATTGACTATAATACGCCATGGAGAAGCACTTTTAAAATTGTAGCTATTTGGGAATATCAGAGCTTCCTGTGTCTAAATGTTTAAATATCTTACTAGACTTGGGAGCCTTTCACCTATTATTTCATTAAATATGTTTTCTCTTTCTTTCTTTCTTTCTTTCTTTCTTTCTTTCTTTCTTTCTTTCTTTTTTTGCTTTTCACCTACTGGGACACCAAAATTTTCAAATATTTGGTCACTTTGTCATGTCTCATATGTCACGTAGGCTTTGTTCATTCTTTTAAATTCTATTCTCATTATTTTTATCTGACAGGGTTATTTCAAAAGACCTGCTTTTAAGTTCTGAAATTCTTTTTTTCTGCTTGATCTAGTCTATTGTTGAAACTTTCAAATGTATTCTGCATTTCATTAAATGAATTCTTCAGTTTCAGAATTTCTATTTGATTCTTTTTTATAATCTCTGTCTCTTTGGAACATTTATCATTCATACCCTGAATTGTTTTTCTTAATTTTTATGTTGTTTCTCTGAGTTCTCTTGTATCTCACCAAACTTCGTGAATACCATTATTTTAAATTCTTTATCTGGGTTTTCATAAATTTCTTTTTCATTGCAATCTGTTACTGGAGTATTATTATGTTCCTTTGGAGATGTGATATTTCCTTGCTTTTTAAATGTTTCTTGTGTTTTCTATTGATATGTACATATACGGTGTAAGTCACTTCTTCCAACTTCTTGGATTTGCCTTTGTAGGGGAAGCCTTTTTCCTAATGATGTGTCTGTGGAGTTGATTGGGTGGGGTATCTTGGCATTGATTCTGGGTGTGTGTAACGGCATAGTCTCCATATGATTTCTTCACTGTAAACAGTGTCAGTGGTTTCTGTGATTTCCTTTATGGCTTGGCTGTGGTTGTTAGTGGAGGTGGGTGGGTCCTTGGGCCCCTGGGCAGTTCAATGGTTTATAAATGTAGCAGGACAGCCATTGGGCTCCCAGGTGTCAGTGCTAATGTTAGTGATGGCTGTGATGGGCTGGGCTGGCCAATCCCCTGGCACTCAGGTAGTATGTGTAGGTAGGTGCCAGTGGTAGTGTTGATGCAGGTTAAGTTGGCCCATCTTCAGTTCTCTGGAAGAAATACACAGATGCTAGTGATGGTGGACTTGGTGGGGTACTCCCCAGGCCCCTGGAAGGCATGCTCAGGCACTGGGTGGGGGAAGGTGGTGCCAGGTCAGGTGGACCTGACCTCATTCCATCTCCCAACTTTCAGTGGTGCATACAAGCATAGGTTGTAGTAGGCAGGGTGGGGGTGATCTGCAGTGGGGGTTGTGGGGGAAAGCCTCCTGTCAGGGTTCACGCAATTGCACAGTGGCCCTACTGCTGGTTGCTGTCAGTGGGAGCAACCCCAGTCTGGCAGGTGACTTTCTAGCTATGAGGAATTTATACTTCAGGCTCCTGCAGCAGCAACAAAAATGGCAGTGTGTAAGGGGAGCCTGTCCTCAGTATGTGTGTTAAAACACAGAATATGCTGCTGATGGGGATGGGGTTGCTGTCCATAGTCTCAAGCAGGTAGCTTTTAGTAGCTCTCTGTGGCAACAGTGGCCATATGAGTTGTGGGAAGAGCCTCTATCTTCAGAGCACAGGCTAGAGTACAGCAGCTATGCTCAAGTCAGAGAGACAGCTCATAGTCTTTGAGGAGCTTGGGCTTCAGTTCCCTTTGTTCCAAGAGTAGCTTCCTAGATGTACTACACTGCCCTTTCCCTGAGGTGTGGGTCTATGTGTGGGCCACAGTTCTGGGAATGCTGTCACACTATTGGGTCCAGTTAGCACTGGGCTGCTGCACTGCTGCAGCCCTTCAGGGAGCTGCAGAGGGATGTCAGTGGGGGATCCTGAGATGTGAAGATGCAGGGGCTGTTTGGCCCCAGGGTAGGATGTAAGCCAGTGGAGGCTAGGCTGTCAAATGTCATGGTGCCCCAGCACTTAGTTCTCCAAGGTCACATGAACCAGCATGAACTCAGTGGAGCGATATCTTCACAGGGTCTCCAAGCAGCTGCCTATGCTAGACTGAGGGCCTGTGTGGGTAGAAAGGCTCTCCCATGGCAGGGACTGCAGGAGTCTGTGGGAAGATGTGGACCTCTGGGGGTCTTTAACTTACCATTTCCCTGCACTGGAGAGCCTCTCCAGGCTCTCAGACCATCCCAGGTGAGCTAACTGACTCACTTCCTTCTCCTTCTATGCCTTGTGTTTTCTGTCACTTCTCTGCTGAATTTCAGTATTCTCTCTTATATGTGCTATTCTAGCAGTGATTGGTCATAATTTTAGTTTTTCTTTCTGGAAGAGGCAAGTGTTAGATTCCTTTAGTCAGCCATCTTTAACCTCCTTTTCTGTAATAGGTTTTTAATATTTAGCCTTTCTCAAATTAAGAATTTTTTTCTATTCTTAGTTTTCTGAATGAGTTTATTTTAAATTACATATTGGTGTTGAACTTAATGAAAATATTTGTTTCTACTTGTATATATATAATCATGCAATCTTTGCTATTTAGCCCATTAATGTGAAGGATTACATCATAAATATTCTGATAATAAACAAAAGGCATGTTTTGGGGATCCACCATTATTTTATAATATTATTTTAAAATAAAACTTTTTGATAAGATTTTTAAAAATTTAGCTGGTTAATGTTTTATTTATTTATCTCACATTGCCTTCTAGGTGAAAATGTAGATTCCACTGTAGTGAAGTGATTTGCTTGAAGACACCTTATCAGCTTTAGACCCCAGATTTCCTGATTCTTTATCTGATCCCTTTGCTTAAATCTTTTCTAAGACTGAATTCCAACAAATTGTAATCTTACTTATTGTGCCTTTTAATGGAAACTATTGTACTATTTTATGATGGAATCTTTGTCATATCACAACTGGTTGAAAGTAAAAATTTCAATATGCAGATAATGTTTTTATTTATATAATACAAAACAATGTTTTTTAACTTCTTAATTTTAAATTGGATTGATTTTTTGTTGTTGATTTTTTTTGGTGACCTAAAGATGATGTGATGAATCAATTATTCATGGCCTTCATGCTTATGAGTCACTCCTCTCATAGTTTCTTTCTGCTTGAAAGAGTTTCTCTCTCAATTTATGAGAAAAGATATTTCTGCAGTGAGGCATATCAAGGACATATGAGAATTTACCTACCCTTGTTCTCCAAGGCTTCTCCTGCGTGCCATAAAAAATTAATAATGATGCAAATATATTCATCAAATATCAATTAATGTAATCCATCACATCAAAATGCTAGAGAAGAAAAATTACATGCTCATATCAATAGATGCAGAAAAAATATTTGACAAGTTTTAACACCCATTAATGATTAAAAATTCAGCAAATTAAGAATAGAGGGGAACTTCCTCAATTTGACTATAGAATATTTATAAAACTCTACAGTTAACATTATACTACATGGTGAGAAACTAAAAGCTTTCCTGCTAAGATCAGAAACAAAGCTAGCATCATGCTTCTCACTACTACTTTTCAACACTGTGCTGAAAGCTAATGCTGTAAGACAAGAAAAGGAAATTAAAGGTATACTGATTGAGAAGGAAGAAATAAAACTATTTTTGTTCACAGATGATATCATCATGTATCTAGAAAATCTGAAAGAACCAACAAAGAAAATATATCCACAGACACAGACACACACACACCGTCGACCTCCTGGAACTAAGAAGTGATAAAAGCAAGGTTATATGATACTAGGTTATATATAAAAGTCAATAACTTTTCTCTGTATCAGCAATGAACAACTGAATCCTGAAATTAAAACACAATACCATTTATATGATCAACTCCCAAAATAAAATACTTGGGTAAAAATCTAACAATGTATGTATAAGATCAACATGAGGGGAACTACAAAACTCTTAGTAAAGAAATCAAAGAAATAGTAAACAAAGAGATATTCCATTTTTATAGATAGGAAGACCTAATATTTCCAAGATGTCAGTTCTTCCTAACTTGACCTGTAGATCCTGTGCAATTCTATTAATAATTCCAGAAAGTTATTTTGTAGATATTTTGTAGATTTATTTTGTCAATAAATCTAAACTTTATATGGAAAGGCAAAAGACCCAGAAGAGCCAACACAATATTGAAGAAGAATGAAGTTGGAAAATCAATGCTATCTAACCTCAAGACTTACTATAAAGCTACAGTAATCAAGACAATGTAATTTTGGTGAAAAAATAGATGGATGGATCAATAGAACAGTATACAATCATGTACCATATAACACAATTTTGTTCAATGACAGACTGTATATACAACAGTGGTCTCCTAGGTTTACAATTAGTCATGTATAGAAACCTGATTTACAGCCCTTGATATTGGCATTACAGGTTAAATAGGGGAAACGATTAGTATTGAGAGGAATGGTGCTGGAACATTTGGTTTTTCTTAAGAAAAAAATATGATAATATTTACCATATAGATATGTGTAAGTATACTTCATGATGTTTGTACAATGATGAAATCACCTGACAATGTATTCTTCAGAACAAATCCTAGTCATTACTATACAGAGCTCATATGCAGATTCACACAAATATAGTCAACTAATATTTGACAAAGAAGCAAAGGAGAAAATGGAGCAATGAAGAAAATACTTCTTTCAACAAATGGTTCTGGCACAACTGGTCACCATATACAAAAAAAAAAAAAATTCTGGACACAGACATTACACCCTTCACAAAAATTAGCTCAGAATGTGTGACAGCCCTAAATGTAAAATGCAAAATTACTAAACTCCTGGAAAATAACTAGAGGAAACTCTAAATGACCTTGAGGCTTGGCAGTGACTTTTTAGATAGAACACAAAAGTAGTGATCTACAAAAGAAATAATTGATAAGCTGGACTTCATTAAAATGAAAAACTTTTGCTCTGAGAAAGACAATGCCAAGAGAATGAACAGATAAGCCACATAATGAGAGAAAATATTTACAAAAGATGTATATGACAAAGGACTGTTATACAAAATAGATAATGAACTCTTACAACTCAGCATAAAGAAATGAACAATTTGATTTTGAAAAAAATGGGCCAAAGACCTGAACAGACATCTCACTGGAGAAGATAGACAAATGGAATGTAATCACATGAAAAGATCCACATCATATGCCACTAGGGAATTGCAAATTAAAACAACAATGAGATACCACTGCACACCTGTCAGAATGGTGAAAGTCCAAAGCACTGACAACACCACATGCTGGAGAGATTATGAAGCAACAGGAATTTATTCATTGTCAGTGGGAATATACAATAGTATAGTCACTCTGGAAGACAGTTTGGCAGTTTCTCACAAAACTAAACATACTTTTGCTCTAAAATCCAGCAGTCATATCTCTTAATATTTACCCAAAGGGGCTGAAAACTTATGTCCACCGCAAAACCTGTACATGGATATGTATAACAGTTTTATTTATGATTGGCCAAACTTGGGAGCAAGCAAGATGCCCCTTGGTAGGTGAATGAATAAATAAACTGTGGTACATCCAGACATTGGAATATTATTCACCACTAAAAAGAACTGAGTTCTGAAGCCATAAAAGACACAGAGGGATCTTAAATGCATATTACAAAGTGAAAAAAATAAAGCCAACCTGATAAAGCTACATACTGTATGATTCCAACTCTATGGTGTTCCAAAAAAGTCAAAACTATGGAGACAGCAGTCACCAGGGATTAGAAGATAAGAAAGGATGAATCAGTGGAGCACAGAAAATTTTTAGGACAGTGAAACTATTCTGTATACACTATAATGATAAATACAGTTCACTGTGTATTTGTCAAAGCCTGTAATGTACAACACAAATGTAAATTATGAACTTTAGGTGATAATCATGTGCCAATGGAGGTTCATTAATGAAAACAAATGTATGATACTACTCTAGTATAGGGATCTTGATAATAAAGAAGGCTATGCCTTTCGATGGGGGTGAGAGGTAAATAGGAACTCTTTGTACTTTTCACTCAATATATCTCTGAACCTAAAACATCTCTAAAAAAACACTTATTAAGAAGAAAAAGTATATAGTCAGCCCTCAACGAACAGATGAACTGTGCTTTATAGATTATGTAATGGTTTGAACCAAGAGGCATGTTTCCATAGAAATATCCATGATACTTAAGACCCAAAGCTAAATGATATGAGCCTATTTAATTTACAACATGGCTGGAATTGTGTGGTTGGGACTGCAATCGCATCAATAAGAGAAAGTGATCCTTTGGGAAAATACCTTCTGTGACACATGATAATAAGTGAATTTCCTTCTTTTTGACCAGTTATGCTTCTTGACAGATGTCTTTGAATGTATCTCACATGTCTCATTAATTATGTACACGTTTATCAAGCATCTTTTATGTCCTAATCACTGTGCTAAGTGCTGGAATTCAGTGATCATTAAGACAGTGTCTGCAGATTCAAAATACTTAGTCCTGATTGTCCAGTGTGAGAGGAAAGCAGCAAGGCTTCAGAGAAAACAATGCCAGTCTTGTTATTAAGTCAGTCATATCTGTATTACACCTGGGAATTTTAGAATGCAAATAATACTATTAGAGTACATTAAAAGTACAATACATTTTAAGGTTTTTACACATCTTATATCTGACTTAAGCTCCATAGATACTATGGTGGACATTCTACAGATAATAAAACACAGTTGCTAAGATGTTTACTAATTGTTCAAGATCAGACAGAGATACAAAATCAGGTAACCAGAGACAGAAATATATACCAGGAGGAAAGACTTGCCAATGGGAAAATGAATCCCATGACGTGATACTCTTTCACCTTATCAGAAATTCTTCTACCAAAGACTACTATTTCTATATGTATCTTTTCAAATCAATAACCTAAGAAAATAATGATGAATAAGTCAGTTTGTCCAATATAGTGAGATCTTTGGAAAAATTCTGAGGCATGATTAATCCCCACATACTTGGGATATTTAAACTCATTCCTGGCTGGTAAATGTCACATATTGCTCCCTAGACTATCAGAACTGAGAACAAACTTAGTGATAATGAAATCTCCTGAGATAAGGAAACATAGTGAAAGACCTTGTGTTACAAAAATACCAGTTCTTATAAAATTTCTTTGAGTCTCAACCTCCCATTGTGTCCTATATACGTGTCTATAATAAATATCACAACGTTTGTTAATGTTCATTTTATTTATCTACTTGGGATTGAATAAACAACTGTGAAGAGCTTGTGGCCAATAAATTCATCTTGTTGACCTTTGTATCTTTAATACTTAGCATGATGCTTAGGAACAACATAGAGAACTGATGTTTTAACAAGGTGTTAGTCATTATTGAATAAACAAATTATAGAACACACAGACACAATTTAAGTCATCAAAAACTAATTATTGGCATACTTGAGATTAGAACTCAAGTCTTTTTACTGTCATTTCAGTATTTTTGATATTTTCTATGTTACTTTGTCATTATTACAGTTATAAATATTCTCCAAGTGATGTTAGCCTGATTAATAATTTTTGAACAAGCTACTGAAAACAAGATAATCATTACAATTGCGTTTATCCAAGATACTTGCTGTAAAGTTATCAATATGTAATACTAGTATTGTAGCTTTCACTAAAATAGCCAAATAGACCTTCTGATTTAATCAGACATTTTATATAATCCATATGAAAAAATGAGAACATTTATAATTGTCAGTGGTGAAAAGGTCATAACAAAGCAGAAAATCAGGCTGACCCAAATTCAGTGCCTAGGGTATCTGAACAGGATTCTGAATTTTAGCCTAAGGATCAAAAGCAGGAATATGGAGAGAAAGAGAATCTAGATTAATACAAAGCAGAACCTTCAAATCTGTCCAGAATGAGATGTGTGAACTAGGGAACTAGGAAAACCCAAGATTTGTGGTTCAGAAATTGGTTAGAAGGCAAGGCAGGGAAAGCCATTCATCCATCCATACGTATCTTAAGGTACTGGATTTTTGTAAACAGAATTGTCCTTTTCTTTTTTCTTTCTTTTTTTTTCTGTTCTTTTTTCTTTCACTGAAACCTAGAGCCCAATCACTCTGAACTCTCAGACTGATCATCATGTTTAACACATCAGTGTTTATAAAAAAAACAAAAACCTTTGTTATATAATAACTCTGAAATAAATACCATTAGGTTGAAAGAAAAAAATACCAATTTTTTTTAAGGTAAATAATAGAAAATAAATTCAGTTAAGAAAACTCTGCAGAACACCAAAAGAAAAAGGATATTGTCTCTAGTTTTAAAAAAAGCATCAAAATGTTAAAATTGAATATAACAAATAACAACAATGGTGACCTCTGGGTTGTGGCATTATATTTTTTATTATAGTTTTTTCTATATTAAAAATAATAAATGTCATTCTAATTTTAAAAAATCCTAGAAAATAATCTCATTGCTAGATGATCAAGTTATTCATGAATTTTGGAAATTATTAAGCTCCATTTTATTCTATTTATTACCATTTAACAATCTTTTATTGAGCAAAGCACTGGGCCAGATGTTGGGAAAGATAGAAAGATGAATAAAAGACAAGCTGTGTCCTTAAAAGAGTTTACAATCTAATGTGCATTTGGACCCCCTGGGGTCTAAATTGGAATGCTGGCATTACATTTGAGCCTTCTGAATTTCCATCAATGGAGTATAGTTATTCTGAACCAAATCAGAGTCACTTTCTAGGAAAAGTTAAGAAATAATCTCTAAAACTCTCGCCTCTCTCTTCCATTTGAAAGAATAAGGTAGGTTGATTTGAAGATGACTGGACCAGATGGATGGATTGAGAATAAAGGACAGAGAGATGGTAGGGGGAGGAGATCATGGGCCAGTGATGTTGTCTGTACACTTCTAAGAGCACCGTATTCCATGGAGTGGGCAGTGAGGATTAAAATGAACTGGGACAAGTGGGGACATTTTTAGAACTGGTTAAGTCCAACAATCTTTAAATCACAAAATCTTTTACATTTTTGTATGGGAAGAAAAAATGAGAGGCCATTTGATAATTCTTTTTCCAGCAACTATCCTTAAGACAGGAATAATAACAGCCCAACTACAGAGTGCATACCATATAGTAAACACCAATTTAGATGCTTTAACATGTATGTATATGTTTAATCATCACTCTTTGATGTAGGTACTGTTAAAATCTCCATGAATTTTAGAGAAGGGTAATGAGGCATCAAAAGCCTAAGTAACTTGCCCGATGGCACATGCTAGAAAGAAGGGGGCATAATATTCCATGAGGAAGGCAGCAGATCACACTACCACGTGTGTACCTATGCAACAATCTTGCATGTTCTTCACATGTACTGCAAAACCTAAAATGCAATAAAACAAAAGAAGGGAGCATAAGATCAAACACAGATAAGATTCAAATGTAAACATTTGGCTTCTTAGTACATGTTTTTAACTACAATGGTCTCCTACTTCTCCTCAAGATAAATACCACTCTGCCACCACATACACAAGAAAATCTATAACTCCCTCACTGATAGATAAATTATTTATTTTGCCTAGATCAAATTCCTCCTTTTTTCCTCTTTGATGCTGATACCTTACTTAAAGATTAATATAAGGTCACCAATTGACATTATCACCTTTACATATCATTACTGTCTTAACTTGGAAGTTAAGTTATGGCAGGAGGAGTCTGTATACATGCCAAGTTAACTAGGGTTGATCTGTATTCTGATGTCTGTTGTTAACTTGGCCTCACCACCACCTTCTTCTGAGGTCTCCTATATACCACAGAAAAGAAGGTAGGGACATTTCTTTTATCCTCTTCTTTAATTGGCTCCTGGCTAGAGTTTTGTGATAAAAGGCATTCATGTAAGATTTGGAAAGAAGCAGGGGAATAGAGCCATGATTCTCATGAGTCAGATGCAGCCAGAGTCATAGCAGACATGAGATTCACAGTGGTCCGATTGAGTTTCCTCAAGGAATAGTGTCTTATTAGGGATACATTTTCAAGTTCTGTTGCTATGTGTTAGACATTCAAAGGCATTGATAAAGAGAAGTCTATGTATAGTCTTCATCTCTACTGCTGTAGACACGCTCTTCATGGTTCAGGGATGGCTGAGGACATTGGCCAAAGTCAACTGGCTGAGATGTTTCTTTCTGCTTAGCTATTTGGTGTTTCCTCAATGGTGGATGCTTTCTGGAAGGTGTTAACATGTGATACAAGGATCTTTAGACATGGTGCTCATTCCCATACAAACATTCTCATGTTTCTGTCCCTGAATTCTTCTATTTAAAACAGCCTTTTTTTTTTTTTTTTTTTTTAAAGAGCTGTTTTAGGTTGACAGCAAAATTGAGCAGAAATCCAGAAATTTCTGGTATACCACCCTGTCATCACACATGCATAGCCTTCCCTATTATCAACATTCCACACCAGAATGGTACATTTGTTACATTTGATTAGCCTACATTGACATCATTATCACCCAAAGCCCATAATTTACATTAGGTTTTACTCTTGGTGTTGTACACTCTGTGGGTTTTGGAAAATGTATGATGACATAGATCTACCATTAATAGTATCATACAGAGTAATTTTACTTTATCCCTTCCTACTTTCTGACTCGTGGCAACCACTGATCCTTTTCAGATTGTTTTTCTTTTTTCACTTTGTAATATACATTTAAGTTTCTTCCATGGTTTTTCATGGCTTGATAGCATACTTCTTTTTAGCACTGAATAATATTCCATTTTCTGATGTACCATAGTTTGCTTATTCATTCATCTGCTGAAGGGCATATTGCTTGCTTCTAAGTTTTGGCAAAAATGAATAACATAGCTATGAAAATCCATGTATAGATTTTTGTGTGGACCTAAGTTTTTCAACTCTTTTGAGTAAGTACCAAGGATCATAGTTGCTGGATCATATAATAAGAATATGTTTAGTTTTGTAAGAAATCACCAAACTATCTTACAAAGTGGCTGTACCACTTTGCATTCCCACCAGCAATAAATGAGTTTCTGTCGCTCCATATCCTTACCACATTTGGTGTTGTCAGTGTTTTGAATTTTAGCCATTCTAAAAAATATGTAGTGGTTATCTCATTTAAAACTTTTTTATTTCCCTGATGACATATGATGTGGAACATCTCTTCATAAGCTTATTTGCAATCTGTATGCCTTCTTAGGTGAGGTGTCTGTTAAGATGTTTTCCATTTTTTTAGTTGAGCTATTTTCTTAATGTTGAGATTTTATATTTTAGATACTATCCTTAATTTTTGTCTCCAGATTTCCAGTCTCTTTTCTTCCAGACCGCTGACCAGCCTGGCAAGCTGTTTATCACTGTCAGTAATTGACTTTATTTATATATATTCTCACCTAGGCCACCCTAGGCCATTTCTCTTTCATTAAGAGTGGGTAAATCAGACATATTGCTTATGATTCTGCCCAGTAGGAATATTTTTCTTCTCTAATATCTTTCATATCAATCACTAAGTGTAGCTGTAGCATAGCTATCATTTAATTTTGGGTTGCACTCATACATAAAACTGAGATCATATGTGTATAAACTGAGCTCAATCTGTGTCCTCCCCTTTTAAGGGTTTTGTAGAACCCCTCTTCCTGCCCCTTAGTGTGAGCTTCCACAGCAGCATCATGGTGATGTGGGGGTCTGGGATGCCTGATCACACAGTTTACTTGTTCCCTCTGGTCTTACTAGTGTTCACTCCTGTATATAAGTATCCTTTTAATCTTTTTTCCTCTTCTTCTTCATCTTGTTTTTTTAAATTGTATTTTGGGTTCTGGGGTACATGTACAGATCATGCAAGATTGTTGCTTCCGTACATACATGGCAAGGTGGTTTGCTGCCTCCATCCCCCCGTCACCTATATCTGGCATTTCTCCCCATGTTATCCCTCCCAAGCAGACCCTAGTATGTGATGCTCCCCTCCCTGTGCTCATGTGTTCTCATTGTTCAACACCTGCCTATGAGCGAGAACATGTGGTATTTGGTTTTCTGTTCTTGTGTCAGTTTGCTGACAATGATGGTTTCCAGATTCATCCATGTCCCTACAAAGAACATGAATTCATCCTTTTCTATGGCTGCATAGTAGTCCATGGTGTATGTGTGCCACATTTTCTTTGTATAGTCTATCATTGATGGGCACTTGGGTTGGTTCCAGGTCTTTGCTATTGTAAATCGTGCTACAATGAACATACATGTGCATGTGTCTTTATAATAGAATGATTTGTAATCCTTTGGGTATATACCAGTAATGGGATTGCTGGGTCAAATGGAATTTCTATTTCTAGATCCTTGAGGAATCGCCACACTGTCTTCCACATTGGTTGAACTAATTTACACTCCCACCAACAGTGTAAAAGTGTTCCTATTTCTCCACATTGTCTCCAGCATCTGTTGTCTCCTAATTTTTTAATGATCGGAATTCTAACTGGCATGAGATGGTATCTCAATGTGGTTTTGATTTGCATTTCTCTGATGACCAGTGATGATGAACATTTTTTCATATGTTTTCATGGATTGCTACTAAGCCAATTTGATTTTATGACTTGATGGCTCCAATAGAACTCAGCTCTTGTTGGGAAGTTTGGATACATGGTCACTTGGTATCCCTTGGTCAAGCAT